>CAWUFW010012019.1:442500-571146 GCA_963921515.1 Calotriton arnoldi
ATTGCACTATGCGCCACTCCACTCTACGCCACTCCACGTACGCTATTTCACTCCAATCCACTCCACTCTACGGCACTTCACTGTGTGCCACAACACTGTACGCTATTCCAGTCTACGACACTCCACTCTACACTATTTGACTGTATGCCACTCCACTTTATGCCTCTCTACTGTATGCCACTCCACCATACTCAATTCCACTATACGCCACTCCACTCTACTCCATTTTGCTACACTTAACTGTACGACACTTCACTCTACGATATTCTACTCCACTATACTCTATGACAGTCCACTTAATGACTCTCCACTTGACAACACTCCATTCTAGAATTTTTATTAAAAAATAAAAACCACTCAAATTCAATGAAAAAGAATGTTAAAGATTAGTTATAGTTAGGGAAGCTTTGTTTATTTTTCTATACAACCCAAACTTAAACTATACAAACATTTAAAATTCTGAAGTTATAGTTCTACCTTAAATTTATAATTTACCCACCGCCTTCAAATTACTATAACTCACACACCGCCGTACGCTCTGTTCTCAACTCACTAGCCAGAGTACATTAACTTTAACCTGCATGTTCTCCAACCACTGTTTATACTCTTTCATATTATGTGACATATACTATAGCATTCGTAACAACTCTTATTAAGACTTTTCTAATTATATTATTTGTGAGAACACTGTGTATGGTAGACTGGCGAGTTATAGTGAATGTACTCTGGCTAGCAACCGGAGAGTGTGTACAGAGGTGTGTGAGTTATAACAATTTGAAGGTGATGCGTAAATTATACATTTATGGTATAACTATAACTTGAGAATTCTAAATGTTTGTGTAGATATATATATATATATATATATATATATATATATATATATATATATATATATATATATATATATATATATATTCAATCCAATCGCATTTTTAAAGAAAAACGAGTCCGACACATGCTCAGTGCTGGCAACATGGTTTATTCCATAATCAAAGCGCAAAACAAAAAGATGAAAAATGAAACGCAAGGCAGACGCGTTTCAGCCTGTCGGCTTTCCTCAGTGCCTGTTCCATCAACGATGTGCTTCCACCTGGGGGCCGGTTTAAAAGATCACAGTTCACTCCTGATTGGTGGATGTTACTAGCCCAGCCTATGCAGCCACTGTCGCACTGCTCCCAATCCTTGCCAGGTTTTCATGCTCTCCGCAGCGAGTAAAAATACAATGATTATTCACTCGGCACCAAGTGGCTTCCCAGTCCTGCTGGCTGCGGTTTGCACTTTCCCAGCAATATGTAAGGGAGTGAGTAATGGAGAACCCATACATTGTCAACACCTTAATGCAGCAGAATGCTGCATCCTCTCTCCCGGAATGGCATCCAAACTCAGGTGAGTATCTTCTCCACTTGGGGGGGCGCCGCAATGTAGTTACATACAACACCAAAGCTGCAAGCAAAGCGCGGAGCTCCAGAACGGGAGGGCGTGCCGGATACCAGTGCCTGCTAACCGGTCAAACATTCAGTCCAATCCCATTTTTAAAGAAAAACTGGTCCGACACATGCTCAGTGCTGGCAACATGGTTTATTCCATAATCAAAGCGCAAAACAAAAAGATGAAAAATGAAACGCAAGGCAGACGCGTTTCAGCCTGTCAGCTTTCCTCAGTGCCTGTTCCATCAACGATGTGCTTCCACCTGGGGGCCGGTTTAAAAGATCACAGTTCACTCCTGATTGGTGGATGTTACTAGCCCAGCCTATGCAGTCACTGTCGCGCTGCTCCCATTCCTTGCCAGGTTTTCATGCTCTCCGCAGCGAGTAAAAATACAATGATTATTCACTCGGCACCAAGTGGCTTCCCACTCCTGCTGGCTGCGGTTTGCACTTTCCCAGCAATATGTAAGGGAGTGAGTAATGGAGAACCCATACATTGTCAACACCTTAATGCAGCAGAATGCTGCATCCTCTCTCCCCGAATGGCATCCAAACTCAGGTGAGTATCTTCTCCACTTGGGGGGGCGCCGCGATGTAGTTACATACAACACCAAAGCTGCAAGCAAAGCGCGGAGCTCCAGAACGGGAGGGCGTGCCGGATACCGGTGCCTGCTAACCGGTCAAACATTCAGTCCAATCCCATTTTTAAAGAAAAACGGGTCCGACACATGCTCAGTGCTGGCAACATGGTTTATTCCATAATCAAAGCGCAAAACAAAAAGATGAAAAATGAAACGCAAGGCAGACGCGTTTCAGCCTGTCGGCTTTCCTCAGTGCCTGTTCCATCAACTATGTGCTTCCACCTGGGGGACGGTTTAAAAGATCACAGTTCACTCCTGATTGGTGGATGTTACTAGCCCAGCCTATGCAGTCACTGTCGCGCTGCTCCCATTCCTTGCCAGGTTTTCATGCTCTCCGCAGCGAGTAAAAATACAATGATTATTCACTCTGCACCAAGTGGCTTCCCAGTCCTGCTGGCTGCGGTTTGCACTTTCCCAGCAATATGTAAGGGAGTGAGTAATGGAGAACCCATACATTATAGATATATGTATATAGTTCAAAATACACCACTGGTTCTCGTTTGAACGCAAAAATGGATATGACGCCTTACCCCATATTCTGCTGCAGAAGGGTCTTTTCAAATTTGCTAAAATCACTAGTATTAACACAAACACCAAGGTTTCTCCGAAGCCTTGAGATTTTAGTAAACTGATGCAACAGATCAAGAACCCACTCTGAAATGTGTTCCAGCTCCACAGCGGTTCACCATCTGCCACTTTAATGGGCAGACCAATATCTTGGCAAATGTCCAATAAAGACATGTTGAAGGTTGTGGTCATTGTCGGGCTTCTCAGGACGCGCTGGTTGCAGCGGCGCCTGTTCCCGCGTTTGAGGCCATAGAAGCGAGCCCTGCCCGCTGTTCTCTGTCAGCGGGCGAGGGCGGCACTTAATTAGTATTTAAAGGAGGGGTCCGCGCTGGCAACGTGCTTCGCATTCCGGCACGGATCCCGCCAGACCTCCCACCGTTTTTTTCCCGACTTACCTGAATCCTGTTGACCGCAGTTTCTTCTGTAGTCTCTCGCTCGTGTTGCGGGCTTCTCGTGTGTCCTTCTTCTTCCTGGGTCCTCTGGTGTTCTTCCGGGGCTTGTCGACACGCTGCTCCTTCCCGGCTGGTAACTTTGTATCAAGGGAACTTCTGTTTCTTAACCCTTCGCTTCCTGGTAACTTGTCTCTGAAAGACAAGAAATAAGGCAAGGGCTATAAAGAATCGTAGTATCTTTGTTTTTTGTTGTATTCAGAGCTGCTTGTTGGAAATAAGAAAAAGCACTTATCTGATGGTTCTATGCTCTTGACGGGTGATTCTTGAGGTCCTCTTTATTTTTGGTAAACTCCTTTTTGGCTGCAAAGGAGAAAGAAAAAACACTATTACAAAAATTCAAAACCCCACTAGTGCGTTTTTGCTTATTCTGACCCCTGCTCTTTTTGCCTTTTTTTTCCGTGCTTCCTCATGACTAGGGAAATTAGTTTTGGGGTTTTTCCCTAATTGCAGGAGTAACAGATAAATTATTATTTTTGACTAAGGGTCCTATCTACTCCTATGGTGTCTCTAACCTAGGTTTGTATATTATTGTACATTCCTTGTTTGAATAACAAACTTCTGCAGTCCTTCTACATATTGAACATTGTCCTTCCTTTTAGACAGTGAGAGTGTTCTATCGTCCATGGGAGTCATTTCCTCGCACGTACTTGGCATATTCCTTTTAAGGTATCTCATTAGAAATAGGGGAGGGGTAACATATAGCCAGCTCTTTTTACCCATGTTTAGTACTCACCTTGTGCTTTCTCCTTCAGGGTTCTAGAAGACCACCCCCACAGAAGATCCAGTGGACGTCTACCCCTTCTTCCTTCCCTTGTTTTGTTTCCCTCCTTCCCCACCTTCCCTCTTTTGCTTTGACTAAGTTGGGCGAAGGAGGTAGGTGAGGGAAGTTGGAATTTAGCATCACTTCCATCCATTTCGTCCCTGCAGTAAATCCAGGTGAGCCTTAACAGAACGCGAAGCCCACGTTTTACCTTACTGCCTGGGCGTTATGGAGGAACATCCGATAACATTAGCAGATGTGGCGAGTATGATAGGGAACTTACAGAAAGAAACCCAGGCTCTGTCTCTTAGAGTTGATTCCCTACAGCAAGCCTCTCGGACTCTGCACCCTTCTGATCTGCCTTCAGGCTCTTATACTACCTCTTTTACGTCTCCTCCTTCCCCATCTAGCACTACTCCTCCAGTGTATCACATCATGACTCCCTCTTCTATACCTTTAGCACCCCCAGAAAGATTCATGGGTGACTCAGCTAAGTTCGCAACATTTATTAATCAGTGCCAATTGCACTTTATGTGCAAAGCTTCCTGCTTTCCCACTGAGCAATCCAAGGTGGCTTTCGTCTTATAGTATTTAGGTGGTACAGCCGCCACATGGTCAATCCCCTTAGTGGAGAGAAACGATCCTCTGTTATATGATTATAGAGCCTTCAAAGAGGAGCTAAGGCGTTTATTCGACAGACATTCATTCATGCAGTCCGTGGACACTGAGTTGTTAAACCTTAAACAAGGATCTAAGGATCTTATGACTTACATCTCCTGCTTTAACAGATTGGTGGCCGAAGCCGGCTGGCTAGAAGCCAAACGAGGTGCTCTTTTTTACAAAGGCTTGAGAGACGAACTAAAAGATATGTTAGCACAAGTGGTCGACCCTCCAGAAACCTGTGATGCATTAATCGATCTAGTAGTGAAATTGGATCACCGTTTGCATGAGAGAAAAGGGAGAAAGGACGTACTGAAACCAAGTACCCTACTGCTAGAGAAAGAAAACCAGAAACGGACAAACCAGTCAAGGAGTCAGAACCCATGCAAATAGGCAGTATTAAAGGGCCCCTGAGCCAGGAAGAAAGGCAGAGACAACGGGCTAACAATCTGTGTCTCTATTGTGGCAAATCAGGTCACTTTCTGAGGGATTGCCGTGTTAAACCTCAAAGACGCACAGAGTCGGGAAACTGACTCGCCTGAGCATGGTGGAGACGAATCGCTCAAGTGAAACAGGCTTAATGGTCTCCCACTTGGTAGGGTTAAATCCCACTTCCTATCCTCTACAGCATTTTTTTTTTATCTCAGCCCAGCTTAGTTGGGGTGATCAACGCATAGACGTACAACTCATGCTTGACTCAGGTGCCACTGGGAATTTTATTGATTCAGCCTGGGTAGAGAACATGCATATTCCTAAGAAACCAAAAAGTACTGTGGACATAGTTAAGACCGTTGACGGAAGTCATATGAAGTCTGGGCCTGTTACTCATACCACCACACAGTTAGACGTGCTCCTTCTAGACAAACACCATGAAACTATTCATTTCGATGTTATCTCCTCGCCGCAGTTCCAAGTCATCATTGGTCTTCCTTGGTTGATGAAACACAACCCTGACATTAATTGGGAAGACCATACCATAGTTTTCGCTTCTGAGTACTGTAAGAACCACTGTCTGGAGTTTTCTACAACACTGCAACATGTGGCTGGTAGTACTGATTGTACATTACCCGTATTAGTTGACTGTTATGAAGAGTTCAGAGAAGTGTTTGATGAAGAGAAAGCCTCTGCCTTACCACCCCATCGGCCTTATGACTGTCGTATAGACCTGGTACCCGGGGCTAAAATACTGTGTAGTCGCATTTATGCCTTGACTGAAAAAGAAAACATGTATTTGACGGAGTACATAGATGACATGTTGCATAAAGGATTCATTCGCCCGTCCCGATCTGCGGCGTCCTCCCCTCTTTTTTTTATACCAAAACAGGAATGGGGTCTTAGGTGCTGCATTGACTATAGAGCCCTCAATTGCGTGACTATTAAGAATCAATACCCTTTGCCCCTGATACAAACTCTGCTCGATCAAGTACAAAAAGCCTCTATTTTTACCAAGTTGGATTTAAGGGGCCTGATTCACAGAACTAACTTACGTCAAAAACGTAAAGTTAGTACTTTTTGGTATTCACAGAATACACTTACTCATTTTGGTATTCACAGAATGAACTTACTCATTTCGGTATTCACAGAAGTTAGTAGTCCTAACTTTAGGACTCCTAAATGCCTTCTGTGAATACCGAAAGTCTTAAAGTTAGGATTTTTCTCAGTTTAGGAGTTAGCACTACTAACTTCTGTGAATACCGAAATAAGTAAGTTCATTCTGTGAATACCAAAATGAGTAAGTGTATTCTGTGAATACCAAAAAGTACTAACTTTACGTTTTTGACGTAAGTTAGTTATGTGAATCAGGCCCAAGGGGTGCATATCACTTGGATCGAGTAAGGGTAGGGGATGAGTGGAAGACTGCCTTTCAAACAAAGTTTGGATTGTATGAGTACTTAGTGATGCCCTTTGGGCTGTGTAATGCCCCCGCGGCTTTCCAATTTTTTATTGATGACGTTCTAAGAGAGACCCTGGATATAAACACCATTGCTTATATCGATGATATCCTGATCTACTCTTCATCTGTGGAAGAACATGTCAGACATGTAAAGAGTGTCCTAACACGTCTCAGAGATAACCACCTTTACATGAAATTAGACAAATGTGAATTTCATGTTCCTGAAGTCACCTTCTTAGGTTTTGTATTGTCAGCGAAAGGGGTGACTATGGACCCCCAAAAGGTTGCTGCCTTCACTAAGTGGCCCTCTCCCCGTTCAGTAAAGGAAGTGCAGAGCTTTCTGGGCTTTGCCAATTTTTATAGACGATTCATACAAGGATTTGCATCTCTTACAACTCCCATCACCAGACTCCTGAAAAAGGGGATGTCGTTCAAATGGACACTAGAAGCTGAAAAAGCTTTTTCCTGTTTAAAAGAGGCTTTTGTCACAGCTCCTGTTTTGATACAGCCTGACACTTCACAGCCATTCCTATTGGAGACAGATGCATCCCATGTTGCTATAGGAGGAGTGCTGTCGCAGAGAGATAGACAGACAGGACATCTACATCCTGTAGCTTACTATTCTCATAAGCTAACACCTGCTGAAGTGAATTACTCTGTAGGGATAGGGAGTTATTGGCAATAAAAAGGGCCTTCGAAGAATGGCATCAGAACCTACTCGGAGCTTTGCACACTGTTACCGACATCTCCGATCACAGAAATCTACAGTTCTTGAAGGCAGCTAGGGCCTTATCCATGAGACAGCTGAGATGGACCCATTTTTTTAGTGATTTTGACTACGTCATTCAGTTTCAGTCTGGCACTAAACACAGCAAGGCTGATGCCCTATCTCGCTTTGGCTATGAGTTCCCTGACGAGCAGATCACACAAGACCCACCTTTCATTCTAAGTCCTGATCGTGTTTTAGGAGGTACTTTCTCAGAAGAATCATTTCTGAAAGAAGTGGCTCATGCACACGAATCAGATGAACTCAGGAACCTAGAAACCAAATACAATGGGGCCAGGATTAACAACTTAGTCTATATTCAAGGTGGCTTAGTTCTCTCTACACGAACCCTTCAGTTACAAGCACTGAGCTGGTGCCATACACACGCTCTGGCGGGCCATCCTGGACACAAGAAAACCCTTGCCCTGCTTAAAAGGCATTTTTGGTGGCCATCCATGAATCAAGATGCCCGGTTGTATGTACAAAATTGTTATGTCTGCGCACAAAGCAAAAGTACCCACCAAGTACCAGCCGGTCTCTTAACTCCTCTGCCTACACCTCCTACACCATGGCATTCCATTTCTATGGACTTTATTGTAGAACTGCCTCCTACTAAGCAAGGGCATACTGTCATATTTGTAGTTGTTGACATGCTACCCAAAATGTCCCATTTTATACCCTTGAAGAATTTGCCTACTTCTAAAGAACTAGCTTGTGTGTTTCTCCAACAGATAGTGCGCCTTCATGGCCTACCCTCCGTCATTGTATCAGACAGGGACCCTCAATTCATGTCCCGTTTCTAGAAAGGGTTGAACAACTTGATGGAGATAGATGTACGACTCTCTACTGCTTATCACCCTCAAATAGATGGTCAGACAGAAAGGGTCAACCAGTGTATCGAGCATAACCTATGGTGTCACCTCTTACAGGGAGAAAGGGATTGGGACTCAGTTCTATGGACTGCAGAGTTTGCATATAACAACAGTGAACATGTATCTATTGGGGTATCACCTTTTTTCTGTAACTATGGGTTTCACCCTCGCTGTGGTTTGGTATCGCTTTTAGTACCTACTGATTCTCCGGCCGCTCTGGATTTGGTATCCCGTCTCCAGGACATTCATGTTTCCGCCAAGAAATCTTTGAACGAAGCAAAGAGCAGGTATAAGGAAGGAGCTGATCGGCATCGTCGACCACCACCTGATTATGCTGTAGGAGACAGGGTATGGTTATCCACTCGGAACATCCAGATTAAGGGTTCAAACAAATTTAAGCCCCGCTTTATTGGTCCTTATGTTGTTTCCAAAGTGGTGAATCCTGTCGCTCTGAAGCTCGACTTGCCTGACTCATTGCATGTCCATCCTGTCTTCCACGTGTCTTTATTAAAACCCGTCGCCCCTGGTACTGTTGTTCCTGCACAACTTCCCCCTGTTTTGGTGGATGATAGTCCCGAGTATTAGGTGGCGTATATTGTGGACTCCCGCAGGGTGCGTCGTCGGTTGCAGTACCTGATCCATTAGAAGGGTTATGGGCCTGATGAAAGGACGTGGGAACAGGCCTCTAATGTGCATGCTCCCCATTTGGTTCGCTTATTTCATTGACGCTATCCGCACAAACCCAATCCCGTCGAGGGAGGGGTCTTGGGGGGGTGTACTGTTGGGCTTCTCAGGATGTGCTGGTTGCAGCGGTGCCTGTTCCCGCGTTCGAGGGCAGAGAAGCGAGCCACGCCCGCTGTTCTCTGTCAGTGGGCGAGGGCGGCGCTTAATTAGTATTTAAAGGAGGGGTCCGTGCTGGCAACGTGCTTCGCGTTCCGGCACAGATCCCACCAGGCCTCCCACCGTTTTTTCCCGACTTACCTGAATCCTGTTGACCACAGTTTCTTCTGTAGTCTCTTGCTCGTGTTGCGAGCTTCTCGTGTGTCCTTCTTCTTCCTGGGTCCTCTGGTGTTCTTCCGGGGCTTGTCGACACGCTGCTCCTTCCCGGCTGGTAACTTTGTATCAAGGGAACTTCTGTTTCTTAACCCTTCGCTTCCTGGTAACTTGTCTCTGAAAGACAAGAAATAAGGCAAGGGCTATAAAGAATCGTAGTATCTTTGTTTTTTGTTGTATTCAGAGCTGCTTTTTGGAAATAAGAAAAAGCACTTATCTGATGGTTCTATGCTCTTGACGGGTGATTCTTGAGGTCCTCTTTATTTTTGGTAAACTCCTTTTTGGCTGCAAAGGAGAAAGAAAAACACTATTACAAAAATTCAAAACCCCACTAGTGCGTTTTTGCTTATTGTGACCCCTGCTCTTTTTGCCTTTTTTTTCCGTGCTTCCTCCTGACTAGGGAAATGAGTTTTTAGTTTTTTCCCTAATTGCAGGAGTAATGGATAAATTATTATTTTTGACTAAGTGTCCTATCTACTCCTATGGTGTCTCTAACCTAGGTTTGTATATTATTGTACATTCCTTGTTTGAATAACAAACTTCCGCAGCCCTTCTACATATTGAACATTGTCCTTCCTTTTAGACAGTGGGAGTGTTCTATCGTCCATGGGAGTCGTTTCCTCGCACATACTTGGCATATTCCTTTTAAGGTATTTCATTAGAAATAGGGGAGGGGTAACATATAGCCAGCTCTTTTTACCCATGTTTAGTACTCACCTTGTGCTTTCTCCTTCAGGGTTCTAGAAGACCACCCCCACAGAAGATCCAGTGGACGTCTACCCCTTCTTCCTTCCCTTGTTTTGTTTCCCTCCTTCCCCACCTTCCCTCTTTTGCTTTGACTAAGTTGGGCGAAGAAGGTAGGTGAGGGAAGTTGGAATTTAGCATCACTTCCATCCATTTCGTCCCTGCAGTAAATCCAGGTGAGCCTTAACAGTCATGAACTTTACAAACAATTGCTATTAGAGAGGAATGCAAACATTTGTAAAGAGTATGTTATTTTGGTATTTCATAGCATTTTGAAAGCATGTCTAGTATTACATTAAAAGTCAACCCCTCATGTAGGTGAGTCGCCAATCATTTGTTGTTCTAAAAATTGGGTTGTGTTCTAAAAAGTTTGGGAAACACTGCTTTATACAGTAATTTCTGTTTTAGACTAGCCTGATTTTTTTCATCAACTTTTTCTATTTCCTGTTTGGTACCAAGTTTAATGTCTAGATGGATCACAAGCTGCTCGTGTGACTGATGGCTATGAAGTGAGAGAACTGCAAGTTGCTCCAATGATTTATCTCTGTGCAAGCCTTTATGTTGGACCACACATTAGGTTCACAGCATGGTAATGCAGATGGACCTTACACTGGTTTTCCCAATCCAATAAGCGGACTTCTCCAACAGTGAATTAAGTCCCAGGGTATTCGGATCGAGGGGGAGAATCTGTTGGGACATAGAATGGTCCCCTGCATAGCTTTGGAGAGCAAATTCACCACAGCAAACTGTATTTTTTTACCACTACCTCAGCCCCACAAATAATATGCGTGTATGCTGGAGCTATTTCTGTGAAACAGATTGAGACTCACAGCAGGACTCTGTGGTCAGGACAGGCACACCATGTGCACCCTCTTTGCTAAGTTTGACTACCGTTAGTTCAACAGACTGTAGCAGACTGACAATGGTGGCTACAATATCGTTCATAGTGGCAAGCTAGGCCTTTATACTTGCCTATGTTAAGGACACACCTAGTAGCTATTCTCACTTTTTAAAGTATTCTGCCAGTTCGCTGAAACCAGGTCCTTTGCCGATCAATGTGGGACATGGATGTTGCAAGTAAGTACCATTTTGTGTGTATATGGAGCATGCATGTAGGAAGCATATATGACACGGGTGGACATAGCACTGGGATCCATTCTGTATTTGCTTTATTCAAGTGGTACCTAAAATGGAGCTTTGTAGAAGGCTCAGACAGCAGAAATGAAGTGCCACGTTCTCCACAGAACATTCTGGGGATCGTTTGTAATGGGTCAGACTGAGAAGTATTAAGGAGAGTAGACAGAGGGTCTTTTTAAATCTAGGTGTTTCACCCTGCCCTTTTTCCTGTATTCTCAGGAAGGGCTATCCCTGACAGATTAAGACAGGTAGTTAGGTGGAGCAGGCTCCTTCGCTTTTTGGTTCCTTGTTTTGGTTTCTTCTGCCTCAGCTCCAACCCACCTTCCTGTTTACACATTGTGACAAAGACCTTGGCAGGACCAGTCGAATAGAAAAAGCAAAAGGGCCTGAATTGCCCAAACCAGTATCTAAGTTGACTGGTGGAATACACAACTAATGTCTGCAACTTTTTTAATAGGTATATTTAAAATTTTAAATGTAATAAACAATTCCCCATCCATAAATATCTGAGCCACTTCAATCCATACAAGCAACAGTGAAATTTTACTGCAATACATTTCCACACTGACTGCTCCCAGGTGCCTTCTATTTTAAATTCTCTTGTTTATATAAGTGTGTCCACCTGCAGCTCTATTCTGGTCTTCTGTTCTTTGTTGCTTGGTTGTTACTTCCCTACCTTCTAAGGTGTACGTTTTGAGCTCTCTTGCCTTGTGTGAGTCCCATCCTTTATCTCTGTGTTTCCCTATGTACACAGTACACTGTTTGCTCAAGAAGTCTTAGTGTTCCAGTGGTCGACTAGTATGTGCAACATTGTCACCCGAGTCGCCAAATCCTCTGTCAGTTTGTTATCAGTTGTGAGCTTTACTAGTCCACCTTCAGCTACAGCCCATTCTATCAGGTCCTTCTCAAAGGTTTGTACTTGTGGACTTTGTGGTCTCATCCAATATATTGTTATGTGCTACTTTGTGAATAGCACTTGCACTCCCAGTGCCCCAAATTTATCTCATTCTTACTTTTATAGGCTGTGATGTCACCGCAAGAATACTTTGCTTAATTCTGGGTGCAGATATAGTCCCCGTAATATGGTGTAGTGCAGTGACCACTCCATCCAAACCTCCTGTAATGCTCTGCAGGTCCCTTTCATGTGGAGACAGTTGGCTTCTGCAGCACTGCTTCTTGGGCATATCCTGATCTTCTTGGATACATTTTTCCCAATTTCCATGGAGTTAAGTAGAGTCTATGTAAATAGTTGAACAGAAAGTGGTTTGAATCTAGCATTCCTTGATTTTTTCTGACCTGTCAATAGACCTGTTCATATTCCCTTTCTGTTATGGACTCTAGACAGTCCTCCTCCCATTGCTCCTTTACTCTTAAGGGCTTTCCTCCCTTGGCTCCCAGATTGGCTACAACTCTCCCTTCCTGTGCTAAATCTCTAGCAGCTTTACTCTTAAGGGCTTTCCTCCCTTGGCTCCCAGATTGGCTACACCTCTCCCTTCCTGTGCTAAATCTCTAGCAGCTGTACCATGGCATCTGTGATCTGTGTAGCTATCTACTGTTGCATACCTTCCTTGTCTCTATTGTGCTACGTCATGTTCTAACTGATTTGTTTGATTAGTTGAATTCTCCAAAGGTCCATATTTAGTGTGAATGGAAGTCTGTGCAGTTTACCTTGACATTCTCTTCCAGACTACAAACACCCATCTAATTAAGTAGAGATATATAAATGGTATAGTGTTCCACAATATAAGTAGTTGTCGGAGTGGGACTTCCATATGTGTCCCATGCCACAATCTGGTTCCCCCAATTATCTCCTGTGCATACCAATCTTACTGCATGTTGAAGTTGCGTAGTCAGGCTGTATAGTTCCAGGTCTAGCAGTCCTAAACCTCCCTTCTCCCAACTCTTCTTTAATGCTTCTAGTTTGACTCTGCTATGCCTGCCTACCTGCCCACACAAAGGTAGCCATTAGCTTACCTAACTCTTTGAACATCCTTCCCAACAGAATGTATCTCGAGTTCTGCATCTCACATAAACACCTGCGTAGGAACCAATGACATCTGACCCACAACAGAGGGCAATAAAGTGTTCCAGAACTGTATCAAGCCATGCAAGTTCTTGAGGACCATTTCCATATTGTGCTCTTGTCTTTCTGCTTTATGCATCACTTGCACGCCCAAGTCTCAAAATATGCCTGCTTCGCATCTTGCCGCAATGCCAAGCAAAGGTCTTCCTAGCAATCCCTCCAAAGGGGAGTTGCTTGGACTTTTCCCAGGTAGTGAAACCACACCAAGGTGTTCAAACTTCTGAAACAAAAAACAGGCACAGATTCCTCTGGTCTGCACAGGTAAAAGCGTGTCATCTACATACATAGATGCTATGTGCATGACTAATTCACTTCTATTCCCCATTCCTTTAGTACTGATCTTCTTCTGTATCCCTGTTGTTCTACTTATAAAGCAAATGGCAGTTGCGAGAGTGGGCAAACCTGCCACGTTTTCCTCTTGATGTCCCCAGTGGCTTAGAACAAAATGATGGGCCCCTCCTGCAGAATGTAGTGAGGGACCCCCAAGTCTACCATATCTCACAGATATTCATTGACTTTGGACTGAATGGGGGCGTCCTGAAGGGTTTGGGGGGCTTACGGGGTTAGGCCCCCCTGAGCCGCAGAGGATGTATTACGCCCCTGGATCTCCCAGGCATCTTATCTTACCTGGCCTGGCTTTACCCTGGCCATTAATTTAGTATAGAGTAGCCATATCCAGCGCATCCAGTCAGGTACAAATCCCATATTCTGCAGTATCTGCGACACGCAGTCCTATTAGGGGAGAGAATATGTTATGGCCAGAGCTGCTGACTTTGGAACAAGGTAACCAGGTTCGAGTCTCTGTGTCGCTCAACATCCTGCGAATCTGTGTAAATCACGTAATCTCTGCGTGCCAAAGAAAAAGATTTATGTGACCATGTGTAGTGTAACTGGTGCTCATGTAAAGCATTCCAGTACCTTCTGGTCGAGTTTGTGCTATATACAAACTGCAAAAAATAGTGTAAAAGGGTTTTTTGACACCTAGCCCTGCCATACTCAGTATTTTAGCATCTATACTGTCCATAGATAGTGGGTTATATGATGCAGTCTGCTGGATACCGGTCTTTTTTTAGGTTGAGCCTAGGCAGAGCACATGTCCTCATAACATGCTGAAATCACTCTATGGGCTTTGAACACGTCCAGCACTTTTCATTGGTTGTTTCCTCTGCCTTTCGAAATTCCTTTAGTTTTGTTGGTGAAAATTTCACATTTGTCCAGCTTTTTGGCTGTTTTGTTCCTGCCCTGGATACTGCACCTGCTACATGGATCCTTTCACTATCAGGCATATGTTTAGTTTCCGCACACTGCTTTTTCTTTCCTCACCGCTTGCTTATTTTTATTATTGTTTAATGCTTGTGTCTTTGGTGCTTGGTCAGCTTCGGGGCCCGTTGTTGCTCGTGTCTTCAGTAAGTGTTCAGCTTTGGCACACGGCTCTCCTCCCAGTTCACTTAATCTCTCCGTGGTCCTCTCCTGCCCTTTGCAGTTTATTTTGACAGTTGCCAGTGTTCTGTGAGCCAGCCATCTCTCTCCCGTCAGGAATTAATTCTACTTCTTTATTAAAAGCACTTTTGTGGAATGATAAGCGGGGCGCGAGGATGGTATTATGGGTTCCTCGCAGCCCCTAAGAACATATGAGGCCACCCAGAGACCCCCAGTGCCTCTCTGTATGCACTGGGCTCACAGAGATGAATATTTCAACACCCTGAACCTTTGTGTTTCCAGTAAGCCTTCGGCTGGTGCTTCGCAGGGCCTTGCGGGACCAGCGGCAACGACTGTCCAGGAAGAAAGGCTTCCAGACACTTAGTTACACTCGATTCAGCACCAAAAAAGGACGTCTCCATTTTCCGGAGCCCCCGCCTGTTGTAATCCTGCCGCTCCCTTCAGTCTCGGCCATTTGTGAAATTGGGGCCGGTAAAAATATTACACTTTTCCTTTAATGAAAATATGTAGCGCAGAGCAGCTGGTTTTCACCCTATTTCTATTCTTTTTGGGGCGCCTGCTGCTTAAAAGGTTGCAAAACGCGTTATTCGTTTGCACTCTTTGATTTAAAGAGCCTCTCAGAATGGAGACATTCTCCTCAGCACTCTCACAACACTCTCACAGTTGAGTCACACTCTATAATCTTAGGGTCCCTCAGAAAAAATGTATTAATGTTCTTTGCGCTCCCAACTCCCTCACAGTTGAGACATGCTCTGCCCTCATATAGTCTCTCAGGACTGAGACATTCTTCTCAGCACTCTCTCGAGTCTCTCACAGCTGAGTCACACTCTGCACTGTCAGGGCCTCTCAGAACTGAGCCATCTCTTCAGCACTCTTACTACTCTCACACAACTGAAGCACTCTCACGGGCCTCAGATATAAAGCACTCACCTCCTTTGCGCTCTCACAATTCCCTCACAGCTGAGACATGCTCTGCACTCTCAGACATTAGACATCACCGTGTGTGCTCTCTCAGAGGTGGGACATTCTACTGTGCACAGAAGAAGTGTCAATATATTTATTTTCCAGGAAGCCAAAAGAATTGGGTGAAAATAAGGTGTACACTAAGGGGCCGATTCCGATTCAGGCCGGAAATCTCTCCGACCGAGCCGGACCCGGAGAGATTTCCGACCGAATCGGACCCTAGCAGTCCGACCGAACGAGTACGATGCGTTCGCATGCTATCGGACTCGATTCGGTCGGACTCCCATTGAAGTCAATGGGAGCCGGTTGTACAACGCGTACGCGGGCTCCCATTGACTCAATGGGTGCAAGGCGAACAAGGGCGCCCCCTACAGCGGGTACGCGTCGAAGCGGGTCGCGCCGTACATGCACAGGTAGGGGGGACCCTTGGGTCCCCCCTGTGTGCGACTCGCGCGGCTACACGTACAGGGGGGTCCGACACGGACCCCCAAAGTGCGGCTCCGACTGCTCTTTCGAGCCGGACGGCACGAGTCGGTCGGACTGCTCGCGGCGCGCATCGTACTTACCCGGCCGGGGAACGTCTCCATTGCGCGGTGCGAGTCGTGTCCGTGCGAGTCGGTTGGAGCGGTTGAGTCCCGCGAACGAGTCGGTCGGCGATTTCGCGTACGCTCGCATCGTACTCGCTCGCCCGGACGGACGTCCAACTCGGTCGGGAAACAGGGCTCCGAATCGGATCCGGTAATGCCGAGTCCGATTCGGAGCCCTACCGGCCGAGATCGGAATCAGCCCCTAAATGTTCGTTCCACGAGTACAGCACTCTACTGCTTTGTAGCTAGGATGACCCTGTATGTCACACACGTACAGCGATTAAATAACTCACAGTCAACTGCGTTTTTATGTATATTTTGTAGTTCTGTTTTAAAGCTCTGGTTGAAACAGTAAGGGTGATTTAAGAAAAAGCCCTGCATTTTGGGCCTAGTCAGCACGCTTGTGTTAACAGTACTTTCAGTTTTAGTTCCTCACTTACTGGAATTGCAAGCTAAACGAAGGTGCAAGGTAAGGAGAGAACACGTTTAACTTTCACTTGTCAATAGAGAGTTACGTTTGCTTTTGATTAAATATACCAAGTTTTTTGTTTGTTTTGCATAGTGTCTATGCCGTTATGGTCGCTGCCGTACTGATTTGCATTTCCTGTCTTCAGACGCCGCTTTATTTCAAACATTCTAACATCGCTCACCATACATTTAAACAGCAGTGTATTATGACATATTTACTTCTTATGTAGGGGCAGGGCTAAGTCATTTAAGGAAGTGTAATCCATGTTTTGTAGGGAACATTTACAGACCTGGGTTTTTTGAAGCACGGGGAGATAGATACTTGGGGCCCGATTCACAAAAGTAATGTGAGACAAAATCCTAACTTTACGACTTTCGGTATTCACAAAGGGCATTTAGGAATCCTAACTTTACGACTTTCGGTATTCACAAGGGCATTTAGGAGTAGTAAAGTTAGGATTTTGTCTCAGTTAAACTTAAGTTTTTCGAGACAAAATCCAACTATACTACTCCTAAATGCCCTTTGTGAATACCGAAAGTCGTAAAGTTTGGATTTTGTCTCAGATTACTTTTGTGAATTGGGCCCATTGTTTGCCCAGAGGATGTTGCGTGTTTTGCAATTGCCTTCTTTGTATGTTCCCTCCACTATGCTATATGTGTCACTCTGAAGCACCATATGTTTTTCTGCACTCCAGGGCTCCATGTTACTGTTTACCATCTGTTTACTCCCCCCTTAACCCTCCCACTCCCACGTATGTGTACTGCTCACTATCCTGTGTGATTCTTTGTGCCCCTAGTATTCATGGATCTATGTGTGCTTCTCCATGCTGACAAACATAACTTCAATCCCTACCCCGAACCACACAGTTTCCAGTTAAAACCTTATAATAAAAAAACACATAACAGTTCTGAGGTACATTGATGTTGTGAGACACATTGATTCAGGTGCCAAGCAAACATGGGTCCTGGTGTGAGACTCCCATTTCATATATATCTCATGCCTACTGCAAGCCTGGAGGTGTGGGGCACATACAGGCTCATAAAGAGGAAGGAACTACCACCATAGGGCCCCATAGCAAAACACTAAAACCAATTTATTGCTGAAAACAGCTTGCTCAGCTTGTCATCCTCCCGGGTTGGACTGCTCCAAATTCTTCTTGTTTACATTGCATGTAGTTCCTAATGCCGCCCTCATCACATTTGCTGTTTTCCAAGGGCGCCTCTTCCGTCCCCTTCCAGTCTTGCCTTTTTAGGTCAAGCATTCGAGACCTCTTGTATATACTTTAGTATATACTTATTATATACTTATATGTGTATGTACTTTGTGGGCTCTGGAGATCAGCCCTAGGACTTCTCTGCTTCTGCTTAGGGACTTTTTTTTTCTGTTCAACTGCCTCTATTTAACTGTCTTGATAGAAAACGACCACCAGAGGTCAGTAAAATACCAGAATTGCTTTCTGCTGAGGGACTTTCTTTTTTTTCTTTTTCTGGCAACTGCCTCTATTTAACTTTCTTGATAGAAAACGACCAGCAGAGGTCAGTAAAATACCAGAATCACTTTAGCAATCTCTAGATTCCAGTCCATGGAAATTGTCTTCCACGAGCACCCGTAGACAATAATATTTTTTCCAAATCTTGTATTTTCAGTGATATGACCACCGAAGGCCCTGATTTTATATTAAAAACAGAGCTTTGGACTATACCATTTCCCGCTGAAAGGCAATATTTCTCTCTATGTGTTCCCATACCTGGTGTGTCACGCAGTCTGGTGCTTACTTTCCCTCCATGTTAAAGAACAGTAGCTGTTTCAGCACCCAGGCTAATGTGCTGCATAGCTAAATACATATAAGGTCCCAAAGGCGAGACCAATTGCATTGCAAATGCTTGTTTCTTGTCCCTCCCGCTTTCATCCCCTTCCTACCTCCATCTTTCTCTGTGCTTCCCTCTCTCCATCTTTTCCCTCTCCTTATCTCTTCCTTGCCCTCTGTTACCTTCCCTCCGCCACACTCTTCAATCTTCCTCAACACCACGCCCTATATTGGTGCTCGTTTTTGTTGGACTTTGTGGAAATCAGTGTACTTATTTATGCCTGCCAATGCCCATGTTTTATGAATGGCAGTCTGGTGGGTGTTCGAGTGCACACACACTGCATACAAAAAACAAATGTCAATACTTTAACAAATGTTCATTGTTAAAGCAGTTTTGCGGGAAACGTGATAACCACAAGAACCATTCAGGAACAAAAAAATGCAGCAAGGTAATGCTCACGTATTTCAAATAATAACCCATCTCCATCTGCTTTGAGCAAGTGGGCACCTAAGGACAAGCAAGCATTTGATAGAGCTGCAGACAGCTGTAATAGCCATTTTTCTGTCAGTTTGATATTTTCTACATTTTCTACATTTGCTCATGCTCTGCATTTTGCCTATAAAATGCGCTCTGCCCCCATGGCCCTTGGTGTGTGTTTCTGTGTGGAAGTGGAGGGTGGAGGAGGGTGAATGGTTAACTAGAGGTAAAAAAAAGAAATTGAAAAGAAAATAAGTACAAGGCGCTGAGCAAGCAGGGTCGGAACTGTTTTTCTTATTTAATAGCAACTTAATATGTTATCATATACAAATCCTTGAGTTCGAGACGGATTCAGGTGGCCCATTATAATTTCTCTCTGAACCGTGGCGTGTACTTCGTTCTCCATTTGCTCAGCTCACAACAGGCTCTTTCTTTTTTAATAAACCTGCTTTAAATTTGAAGCTTCACTCATTTAACTTTATGGTCCTCAGCTGCTCATCTATTCTTAATCTTGCTTGTTATTTCTATCCTCACATCCCCATGTTCACCTTTGTGTGTGTTTAACTAATGCTCCCAGATTATCATTTTATAATGATCAAAAAGTCACAACTGATGTTAGGACACATGACATGGGACAGATTTTAGCTCTGCATAGTTCTCATCTTTATTTTTACTTGCATTACAGTCCCCAATATATCTCACAATTATATGTCTTCTGATTACACGCTATATTATGAAAACTGACGCACTGGGTGCTACATAAAAGTGTGGAAACTAACCCGATTGCTGTCAATGTGATTTGTTGGGACTTGTTATTTGTCCATTTGCATGAGGTCCCTGGTAAACCAAACCTCATCCAAAGCACACATCAAGACCATACACTTTAAAGAAAAACACACACACACACACACCAACACACGCACACACCCTCTCTTCACTTGCTATACATCAGTAATTCTCCTCACCTTCTTCTCTCTCACTCTTTGGGTATTAACAGACATGATCAACATGCTGGGAATAGTGTGTCTTCACAAAACAAACTCTTCAGTTTTACCATTTACATATTGCTGCTACCATCAGATTTAGCAGACTATAAGCCTATGGAAAGGTTATTGGTCTAATCCTGCACCATTGGTATCATGTGCTCAGCGTATACACAAAACACACTCTGTAAATAGTGTATCATGAGCTCAGAGCAGCCAGACACAGACTGTAAACAATGCTGCAAAAACAGTCTCAACTAGAAGATAACTATATCATCATCTTTTCAATAAGGATTTTTGAATCTTTCTCCAAAAAGTGTGGGTGTCCGTGTTTAATCTAGGCAGTGTAATGTCTCTGGTTAGATCTGTTTATCTCTCCCTCACACTCCCACTAACGCTGTCGCCTTTTCCTCACACTCACTGCTACCTCTCATCTCTCCCATACACTCCCACCGACCCTGTCATCTCTCACTTGCAATCCCACAGCCAGCTCTCATCTCTCCCTCACGCTCCCAACAACCCTGTCATCTCCCTCCCACACACCCCCATTGTCCCTCTTATCTCTCCTTCATACTCCCACTGCCCCTTTCATTTGCACTCCCACCCACCCCTATCATTGCTCCCTCACTGTACTGCCTGCTCACACATGCTGCCTTCCTGTACCTCCTCGTGCTGTGCACTTGTCCACCTCTCGCCACTCCCCATTCTCTGGGTGCCCCTCCCACTTAACTTGGTGCTGCTCTCACTTATACTCAGAAACTGGAACATGTGCACAGCTCGTCTCTTTTCTTGCTCACTCTGTCGGCTCACGCGCCTCTCTCAGTCCAGTGCTCATCCTCGGTGCCCCGCCGTCAGCTGGTGGGTGGTCAGTGCTTCTCTGAACACCTGCCTTACTTTGAGGTTGATACGGTTTCTTTGGGAAGAGCAACCAGTCCCTCTTTCTCTCTCGTACTCTCTCTCACCCCTCTCTCATGCATTCTTCCCGCCTCTTTCATGTGGTTGACTTCAGGTCTTCAAGCACAGTTTCTTTCCCGTGCCTTTTCAAGGTTTCCATCTCTCAATCCCACGCTCTCCTTCTCTTCTTGGGGTGTCTTCTGCATACACAGGCGCTTTCTCTTTATACATCGGTCACCTGCTTCATGCACAAACTACCTATCCCTCTCTGTCTCCCTGCCTATCTCACCCCTATCTATCCACCATGCCACATAATTCCACTACACAAATCCACTCCACACCACACAATTCCACAACTAACAATTCCAATCCAACCCACATAATTCCACTCCAAACCACATACATCCAAGCCACCACACCAAAACACATGGGTAAAAAACATTGGGCCAGATGTAGGTAATTCTGAAATACCGAATCCTTAATAGCGAATTTTACCGAATCGCTATTAAGAACTCGGTATTTCAGATGTACGTAATAAATCGGTAAAAATTACCGAATCGGTAATATTCTTACCGAATCGGTAATAATCAGTAAAATTTAACCGAATCGGTGAAAAAATAACGAATCGGAATGAATCGGTAAAAATATTTACCGAATCCTTATTACCGATTCGGTAATTAGCGAATCGGTAATTTAAAAAACGGTAATTGAAGAATCAGCCAATCCTGTGCTTCCTCATTACACCACAACCAGGAAGTGGCCACACCCATGCACCTGCACTGAACCTGAAGCTGTTTGAGAGGCAGGAGCACAGCAAACAAGCCAGGAGAAACCATACAAACATATTGCTGACCAGACTGAGCAAATATGGACAACCAGGAGAGGGAGAAGGATGCAGCTGAAAGAAAGAGGAAGCATAAATTTAGTGAGAGGGAGCTGGAGGTCCTTATTGAGGATGTCACAAAGGACCACGACAGACTGTTTGGGAAACAGTCTCTGCACGTGCCTGAATCCCAGAAAAGGCAGATTTGGCTGGTCATACAAGAAAGAATAAATGCCATTGGAGTAACCCAGCGCTCCATTGAGGACCTAAAAACGCTGGTATGACCTGAGGAAGCGTGCTAAGGAGAGGCTGGCAGACAGAAAGCAGCAAGCCAACCTTACAGGTGGAGGGAGTAACACAGCACCTGCACCAACTGCCCTGGATCTCCTGGTCGAGTCCACCCTCCAGCCGGAGAGTGTGAGTGGGATTGGGGATGCAGACAGCTCAGCCAGAGCTGGCAACAAACAAGGTAAGATGCATGCACTGCTTGCTGTGCCCCCCACTCCCTAACCCCAATCCTCAATGAGGCATTGTGAATCCCACTCCAGTACATGTTTTACTGAAAACCAGCAATGCATTATGGGAGATGTAGTCAGAAGTAACACATGTCAGAACAGTCAGTCCACTGAACCCAAAGGGATGTGACACACATCAGCAATTAGCAAGCAGAGGACAGTCAGTTTGATTGGCAGGCATGAAATTTATTATCACGCACATGCTGCCAGATAAGTGAGCAAATGTACATTCTGTCTTCACAGGCGAGCCAAGGCGCAAGGCTGCAGAGGGGAGCAAACGAAAGGCACCCAGGACAGAGAGGACACAAGAGGAGGAGGTCCTGTCGCCTGCAGGGCACACCACCCCACCACCACCACCACCATCACCACCACCACCACCACCACCACCACCAGCATCACCAGTGCCACCATCAATGCCACCACCACCAAGAGCCAGGAGGAATGCAGTGGCCAGCCTCCAGCAGATGGAGTTGTCCGAGGAGGACAGCATAGGAGGCCAACAGTCCACGGTGGCTGAGGATGGCAACGGTGCAGGCTCACAGTCCCCCACAGAGCGTGCCCACACACGTGCCAGACACCACAGGGCAAGGGCAGCCAGTCCTGCTTCACAGGGCGAGGATGAGAGTGTGTTCGCCGGTCTTGAGGGGAACATGCTCAAGGTGCAGCGCCTGCAAGGAAAAGCCATAAGGTCAGTCCAGCGGCAGATGGTACAGATGAATGGGCACATGCTGCGCATAGAGAAGGGCATCTGTTCCATGAACAATACTGTGGCTGAGGGCATGAGGGACATGTCCGAGGCAGTGAGGCTGCTGTGCAGCAAATTTGATGAGGACCGTCTGGCAAGGCGCAGGGAGAGGCAGAAACTGGACAACTACACCAAGGCGGTGAACCGCCTCTCTGCTCTGCAGGCGCTCGTTGGCCATGCAGGAGGAGATGGCCCACTGCAGCCGTGATGTGGCAAGGGGGCTGGTCACAGTGACCAGTGCACTAGAAGTGCTACAAACCAACCAAGTAGCCACTACAGGTGATGGGGGGATAGTGAAGAGGTTTCTAGCCGCAGTAGCATCACGCCACCTATCACAGAGTCCAGGAGGCGCAGCGAACGGCACAGCGCTGCCACAGGACAGACTGGCAGTGAGGACAGTGTGCCCAAGGGACGCAGCAGTGCAGCGCGTGGGCGCAGGTAGTAATGCCAGCCATCACATGGCTTACCAAAATGGGTGGTGTAACCCATTTTGGTTTTGGAAACTGCATTTAAATTAGGCCTGGCATGTGACGCCCTTCATGTTGTGGTGGTGTGCTATGCTAATTAAACACCGTCACTCACTTACAGTAACTGGCTGTGTCTCCTTACTTACTCAGAAATAGTTGCGTGTTATCTCTGCCCGTCTGTGTCTCCCATCTGGTGCTGCTGCCACACCTGCTGCGCTGTGCTCTGGCTGTGGACAGTCCTCATCCTCGTCCTCAGAGTCAGTTAGTTCCACTGCTGTTCCTTTCTTTGTGGTAAGGTTATGCAACATGGCACATGTTGCTATTATTTTACAGCAGATGATGGGGCGGTACTGACGTGCACCTCCACTTTTGTGGAGGCAGCGGAACCTGCTTTTTAAGAGTCCGAAGGTGCGCTCCACAACGTTGCGCGTGCTTTTATGTGCCACATTGTATCTTCTCTCACTTGGTATGGATGGGTTGAGGAATGGCGTCAGGATAAATGCCCGCACGGCATATGCGCTGTCACCTAAGTGAGAAAGGAAGTGCCATTAATATGAGTCACCAACACATTCATCCAAGGTATACATCAGGGTGTGTCACATTGATTTACCTAGCAGGTATCCTTCTCCAAATTCACCCCCAGCCAGACGTGTGTAGATCCCACTCTTCTGGAATATGTAGGAGTCATGGGTACTCCCTGGAAATTTGGCCACAATGTCAGTGATGATGTGGTCTGCATCGCATATCACCTGCACGTTGATGGAATGCGTAGATTTGCGGTTGCGGTATATATACTCTGTAGCTGCAGGTGGGCAGATTGGTATGTGTGTCCCATCAATGCACCCTATTACATGTGGGAAGTGTGCCTTTTGGTAAAAATCCTGCTTTGTCTTGTGCAGTTCCGCCTGTGTGCTGGGGAAGCGTATGTAGTGATGCATTCTTTGCATCATGGCATCCAAGAAAGAGTTTAAGAAACGGGACAGGCAACTCTGTGACACACCACCTGCCACAGCTATCACCCCCTGGTAACTTCCTGATGCAAGTAGGTGCAGGCTACAGAGCACCTGAACATGTGTTGGTATTGCGTGCGCCCTTGGTGTCTGATGCTCCAGGAGTGGGTGCAGGTCCCGTATCAGGTCTAGGATGGTTTGGGGGTGTAGCCTGTACCTCTCATGGATTTCAGCCTCAGTCAGTTGGAAGAGTGTAACGCGCAGTCTATACACGCGCTCCTCCCGTCTCCAGAACCTCAGTCCTGCTGCTTGCAAACGTAGCCGCCTTGCAATTACGTAGAGGGCCGCCATTGTGTTCACACTGTTGCATTTTGGGGCTGTTTAACTGCAGTGCACCTGATTACCACCTGCTTTGAGTCAGTGGTAATTAGCGACTCCTAAATACTGAATTTTCGAAAATTTGGTATTACCGATTTTTGGTACATCGGATTTGCGATTATTTAAGGATTTCTTATTTACCGATTCGCTATTTAGGGGTTTTGGTGTCTGCTAATCGCTAATTAAGGAATCGGTAACTGGTTTCCCTTATTTCTACCGATTCCTTATTTGCGATGGTGTTCGGTGTTTCCTACATTGCACATGGCTAAATACCGGTCGGTAACGCTGAAATTCTGCGAATTTCAGCGTTACCGACCGGTATTTAGCCACCTACATCTGGCCCATTGTCAATTACAACGCCAATAGCTCTAACTCTCGCAAATGCGAGACCTATTGGTATTGGCAATGCCTGTTGGCATTGCAATAATTATAGCTTCATTCATAGTGTTTTTCATTATTTTTGTTTTCTTCAGTTCTAGAAAGACCTCCATATTTATCTCCATAAGTATGCAGGACAAAAGCCGAATTGTCACCCAATCCATCCTAGGTTTCACCTCACTGTTTCCTAATCTCTATGATTTCCTTTTTGGACTGTTGGTCATTAGTTGCTGTTTGTGCTAATCTTGTAATTGTGGTTTCCTTTGGGATGATTGTGCATTCCAGTTGAATTTTTTGCGATATATCTTGGTTAAACATATCCCTCTCAACACTACGGGTAGTGCTTCCCATTCTATTGCTCTGCTAGTTGCCGCATCCCAGTTATCTTTTATATATAGTTTTATATAGCACAAACATGACCCAGGCAGTTATCAGAGCGCTTTACAAATGATCAAGGACAAAAAAGAGTGAGACAAGTGGATCAATAAGAGCAGCAGTAGTATGCAAGTTACTGGTGTATACAAGAGGAACAATATATCGCAACACCGCAAAAGGATATAAATGACCATATACGAGCAAAAAACAAATAGGGATGTTGAAAACAGTCATAGGATCAGGTGCGAAACACATTGTAGCAGCACCACTCTGGGTGAGGCAGTCCGTACAGGAGGAGAAAAACAAGCTTGTTGAGGAACCAACATCAAATAGTACCGAGTGGGACTAGGTACATTTCAGATCAGAAAGTAATCATCAGTAGTGCTTTCACTTCTTTTTTGAAAGATGCAGTTGAGGGAGTCAGTCTGATTTCCGGAGGCAAGGAGTTCCAGATTCTCGGGGTAATACCAGAGAAAGTTCAATTATAGGTTTTCTTTCTTTGGAATTTTTGAGGTTTTAGCAGCAGGGTGCTGGAGCTCCTAGAGGATCTGCTACCACCAGAGAGTTCCAGTTTTTGAGCTAGGTACAAAAGGGTGTTATGGGGAAGGGCTTTGTGTGTCATGCAAGCAATTTTAAGATGTATCCTAGCCTCAAAAGGCAGCCAGTTTAGGGATTTCAGATAGGGTGTGATGTGGTTATTCCTTCTGGATCCCATGATAAGCCTTACAGTCAAATTCAGGGAGGCCCTGAGCAGTGCCAACTTGTAGCTGGGTAGCCCACAGAGCGTTGTGCTACCATACTCCAACCTGGAAATTACCAGCGCTTGAACAGCAGACTTGAAGTTGTCCGGGGGGAGGAAGGGTTTTATCTTTCTTAGGATACTCATTTGGAAGTTTGCTCCTTTGGTGGCTGAGCTGATGTGCTCCTGCATACTCAAGGTCTTATCAAGTATTATTCCAAGAGACCTTGTGGAGTCAATGATGTGTGGTGTACAGTTGAGACCCGTTAGGTGTTTCATGTATTCAACAATGACAGGAGCCTATTTAGGTGGAGAGATAAGGAGAAATTCCATTTTGAAGGAGTTTAGCTTGAGATGTTGGGAAGGTAGCCAGTGTTGTGTTTTGAGTAGGGTTGAGTTGAGTGACCTGATGTCTTCGGGGAGGAGATTTACAGGTACAGTTGGGTGTCGTCCGCATACATGTGATAGTGAATGTTAGATGATTTGAGCATTTCTGGTAGAGGCTCCATGAAGAGGTTGAAGAGTGTGGGTGAGAGTGCAGACCCCTGAGGGATCCCAAGCGTGGACGGCGTAGAGTTGGAGAGGGTTTGATTGACTTTAAATCTTTGCGTTCTGTTGTTAAGAAAGGAGGCAAACCAGTTTAACACTGCGTTCCAGTAAGTCCAGGAGGTTGTCATGTTTGACCATATCAAAAGCTGACAAGAGGTCAAGGAGGATTAGAAGGCAGGCTTTGTTCCAATACAGCATTCATACAACGTCATCCACTATGTGAGGAAGGGCCATTTCAGTACTATGGCCCTGGCAAAAATCAGATTGGAATTGATCTAGAGCTGGATATGATCAATGTGGTTACATAGTTGGACATGAACACATTTCTCTAGGAGCTTCGACAGAGTTGGAATGCTAGTGATTGGTCGGACGTTATTAAGCTCATCTTGATCCGCGGTGGTTTTTTTAAGGCTGAGCGTGACCTGTCCCCACTTTAGACACTCCGGGATCATACCTTGACATAGGGAGGCATTTACTATTTTGGTCCAGAGTGAGACTAGGGACCACTTCATCTCATTGAAGAAACGTGATGGTAAAGGGTCACTGAAGTGGTTTGAGGGTTTCAAAGTAGTAAGCAAGTTGAGTATAGAGACTTCGTCAAAGGGTGTGAATTGGCTCCAGAAGGCGTTATTTTTGGGGATGAACCCTGGAGCAGGCAGAGGAGGAGGAGGGGATACGGGGTTGGTAGGGAATGGGACAGTCAGTTGATTCATTGAGGTCTGGAGATCAGTTTCATTCTTATTCGTCTTTTCAAGAAAGAAGGAGGCAAACACTTCACAATTTGGCTGTGTACTGGAAACCGTTGGCGGAAGAGTGGGAAGATAGTTGGATTGGAGTTTGATGAATTCAAAATGCTTTTTTGGTCTGTTTCTGGCATTTTCCAGTTGGTTTCTGAAGAAGTTCGATTTCGCACTCCTGATATGTTTGCTGTAAGTGCTCCTTCTAGGTCTCAGGAGCATAAGGTGTTCAAGGGACGGAGAGCGTCTCCAGGATCGTTCGGCTAGTTTCAGATTGCGTCTATCTGTATTTAAACTATTGTTTAACGAAGGTTTGGATCCTTTGGTGGACCTTCTTTTTAGTTGTAAGGGGGCAATTGTATCTAGAATACTCAATATGGAATTTTTGTACTGCTGCGTGAGGTCCTGTACCTCAGTCATGTCAATAGGTGGAGGCAAGGTATTATTGCTTAGGGATATCAATTTATTCATGTTTGTGTTTCAGAAAGATTGTTTCCAGTGCCTGGGTTTCGTTGCTTGTGATATTTTCTTAGACCAAGGTTTGATGATGCAGGAGATATAATGATGATCAGACCAGTCACAGGGGGCAATCAAATCCAGTTGTATAGAATTGGGTTTAACTATAATTAGGTCCAGGATCGAGCCCAAAATGTGTGTGGGGCTATCACAGATTTGAATTAGGCTAAGGTCAGCCAGGAAGGTTTTGAAACTGTTCGCTGCCGTGTCATTCACATAATTCCAGTGAAGGTTGAAGTCTCCGAGGAAGATTTGGCCACAATGTTGTCCCACATTGGAAGAGATGATTTCCAGGATTTGTTAAACAAAGGGGAGGTTATCTCCCAGCGAATGGTAAAGCATGTGCAATTTGCATAATGGCATATGGTTACTTGTGATGTCAATGCACAGGTATTCGCAAGAGGGGACAGCATCTGTGTGTGACTGTTTCACTATAAGGCTATTCTAGTATATACAGGCGATGCCTCCACCAGGTATGTCAGATCTGTCCAGTCTGATGATGTTAAGGCTCGGCGGGACAAGTATGTCAAGGACCGGACCAGAGGAATCCTTTAGCCAGGTTTCCGTAAGTATACGGATGTCAAGATCCTGAGCCAGGATGAGGTCAGCGATGTCTGTGGCATGTTTCACTGCTGATCTACAATTGATGAGCATGCACTCCAAGTGGGGAATGGTGTCGGTGGAAGTGGACTGTGTGATGGGAACCTGTTTGAGGTCAGAGGTGTTTAAAGCATTAGCATTTTGTCTGGGTCTTCTGAGCGGGTTCGGGGGAATGGCTTGAATATGTTTCTGGTTATCTAGCTTGTACATGAGAGTGGCATTATAAGAATGCAGGAGGTAGTCAATATCCCTCACTGTTAAGGAATTCTTAGATCTAGAGGGAGCGTTCAGGTAGGTTATGGTTCTCCAGCAGGGGGATGCATAGTTCGGAGCTAATCCCTTTGTCAGATCCGTAGAATAGAGCTCCTCAGGACCGGAACGATGCGCAAAGTGTTCCACCTCCTGACCTCCCCAACTCGTTGATATTAAGATACACAGAGTAGTGAAGTGGTCAAGCGAGGGATAGGGATATGGGAAAGGAACTGCAGGGAATAGAATCTGTGGAGAAATAAAGAAATGAGATAAATAGGGCACTGATACAAGTCTACACTCACTATGTCTCACTAAGAATCCATAAATACCTTGGATACCTAGCACGTATCTTCCAAAAGACAGAATTCCTGAGATAAACCATCTATGTATTCCTCCCTGCATGAACCTAGTAAAACAAGAATAAAAGAATGTTAATCCTTCCTGTATGGGTCGTATGATATACTATATTAGTATACCAACATGAAACATCACACCTCATACATACCCCTTTATGATATTTAGAAAAGAACAAAGTTAAGAGAAGTATCGTGAGTGGTAACTTCTTAATTGCAAAAGTTATGCTCCTCAGTATATCTCCGTAAGCACAGTCAAATAGAAGAAAAGGACAACAAAAAAAGGTTCAGGAGTTCGTGCTCACTCGCATGTCTTCACGTTCTCAAGGAACGCCAATCCACAATGAGGAATGGTTTGTCATTAAATAAAGTTTTTGCGCCACAAAAAAAAGCAATTCAACAGAACACCATAGGGAACTGATCCCGGTTCCTCTCCAAATGCCAACAATAGTTCAACCTCACATAAGGCTCCAGCCTTGGAACCCACAGTAGTTTTAGAAGCAGCGTTTCTCCGCTAGGCGGGATGCAATCCTGTTTGTCCCCCGCACTAGCTCCGATATCACAATACCTGCAACTGTTCCAACGAAGACGCCGATAATGCGAGAACGGCTTAGACGCCCAGTCTAGCCGTGAGTGCGCGCAGACCCCTGCTACACACCCCGATCATCACCGGATTCGTGGAAAAGACGAACCCTGCTGCCCGATGCACAATCCAACGAACTCGCTACAATACTCCAGGAAAACGCGAACAGGGAATGGAATTATGCACGCCGGCCGACGTGCATGAACTTCCTGAAGTACCCATGAGCCTCGACTTGAGCCTCCTGGGTAATGTTGTTTTCTGGTATCTTCAGACCTGATGTGGTAGGCGCTTCGTCCGGCAATCCCTGACAGTAAGTACCCCTCCTAAGCGCCTCTTAGCACCAGGCTTGGTAGGATGAGCCGCATGAAAGGCACGAATCGCCACTGGAGCATGGATGTTAGTTACAGGTTCCCAAGAATCATCCTCCGCAGTGTAGCCTTTCCATGAGACGAGATACCACAACTGACCTCTCCTGTATTTTGAGTCCAAGATACACCGCACCTCATATTCCAGATGCCCATCACGTAACACTGGGGGAATCGCTCTCCTCCGCACCCCCACCACCGGTTTCAAAAGGCTACAGTGAAAAACCGGGTGAATACGAAGATGGATAGGTAATCGGAGCTTGTAAGCGACAGGATTTATTTGTTTCAACACCGTGTAAGGACCAATGAACCTGGGGTGAAAAATGCTGCGCACTCGAAAACTGATGCTTTTAGTGGATAGCCACACCTTGTCCCCTGGCTGGTAGTGGGGTCAATCCCTACGATGCTTGTCAGCCCATTTTTTATATTGTAGCTCAGCACGGATTAGGTGTACTTGAACATTTTAATGCATACTTTGGAGTTCCTTTATGCGCTTCATCACTTCTGGTTGATCATCAAGATCACTAGGCAGGGTTATTGGAAGAATTCGAGCATGGTACCCATGATTTGCGAAAGAAGGTGAAACTCCTATGGAAGTGTGCGAAGCGTTGTTATAGGCCACTTACGCCAACCATAGCCAAGAGACCCAGGATTCCTCAGCTTCTCTGGCATAGCAACGCAAACATTTCTTTAGTGTCTGATTTAGCCTTTCTGTCTGGCCGTCTGTTTGCGGATGGAAGCTAGTGGATAAAGCAGGAGTAACTTGTAAAGCCTTGCAACACATCCGCGGGGTCCACTGGGATCCACGGTCTGTTACTATGACTTTTGGTAAACCATGTAAGCGCACCACATTTTTGAACAGCTGTGCAGTTTGACCTGCTGTAGGTAAGTTTGTAAATGGAATGAAATGCCCCATTTTGGTAAGGTTATCCACCACTACCAAGACGGCAGTGTTGCCTTGATCGTTAGGTAGGCCAGTGATAAAATCCATGCTGATGTCTGCCATGGTTGATTGAGGGTAGGCCTAGGCATTACTTTTCCCATTGCTTTTGCTGCCTCTCCTTTGGATCTGGCACAGACCTCACAACCAGCTACCCAAGTCTTCACATCCTTTGTTAGGATTTTCCACCAAAAATTTTGCTGTATTAACTGCCTGGTTTTCATTATTCCCTGATGTACCGCAAGGACAGAACTGTGACACCATTCGAAAGCCTTACGTTGAATTGATTCGGAAGGAAGATACAGCTTGTTGTTATAAAAGGGCAACCCTTGTTTTAAGCTTCGCTGTTCATGTACTCCAACCCACTGATCCCAGGAGTCTGATGGGTGAAACTTTTTTACTTCTTTCAAGAAAGTTTCAGCAGTTACCGCACACAATACTTTTGTAGGAGCTATAATAGCCTCGTTATGTACCTTTTTTTTAATGCTGTCCGTGCCTTGTCTGGATAATGTGTCGGCCTTCCAATGTTCAACTCCTGGCGGAAGGTAATGATAAAATCGTATTCTGCAAAGAAAAGCATCCACCTCATCTGTCGCTGTGACAGTTGTCAAGCCGTTTTCATGTATTGGAGGTTTCTGTGATTGGTATAAACTGTTACTTGATTTTGCGACCCCCATAAATACTGCCTCCATTCTTGAAAGGCCTTTTTGATAGTTAACAACTCCTTTTCTGCAATGGTGTTATTTCATTCTGCAGCATTCAGTTTTTTGGACATATAGGCCACTGGGTGTAATTGTCCCGTTTGCTGGTCCCTTTGGGAAAGCACCACCCCTACAGCAACATCAGATGCATCTGCTTCTACTATAAAGGGGAGTTCGGTTTGCGGGTGCTTTAGAACAGGAGCTGTAGTAAATGCCTTTTTTAGAAGTACAAATGCTTCCAATGCATCGCTGGTCCACACAAAAGGTTCTCTTTTTCTTTATAGTCTTGTAATAGGGGCTACTACATGGGAAAAATGCAGAATGAACCTACGGTAGTAGTTAGCGAATCCTAAGAAACTTTGCACATCATGCACATTGTTTGGAACAGGCCATTCCTGTACTTCTTTCACTTTTCTTTCAGTCATGCAGAGCCCTGACGGGCATAACATCACTCCCAGGAATTCTACTTCACATACATGGAAGTCACACTTACTCAATTTGCAGAACAAGTGAAGTTCTCTTAGTTTCTGTAACACCAACAGAACATGATGCTCGTGCAACTTTTCATTCTCTGAATAGACCAAGATGTCGTCAATGTAGACAACCACAAAGGAGTCTACATAGTCTTTCAGCACATCGTTCAAAAAATACTGAAAGGCCGCAGGGGCGTTGCACCACCCAAACGGCATGACAGTATATTCATACAGCCCATATCGTGTCTTGAAAGCAGTCTTCCACTCATCCCCTTCTCTAATTCTAACCAAATGGTAAGCGTCTCTTAAATCCAATTTGGTGTAAATGGTGGCCTCTTTCACCTGATCCAAAAGTACTGAAACTAGGGGGAGCGGATATCTGTTTCTAACAGTGTTTTTATTCAACATGCGATAATCTATGCACGTTCTCAGGTCTCCATTTGCTTTTGAGATAAAGAAAAGAGAGGCTGCAGGGGAACGAGAGGGACGTATAAACCCTATGTCTAGGTAGTGGTCTAGATATTCCCGAAGGTGTTTAGTCACAGATACCGACAATGCATACACCCTACATGATGGTATAGTGGCCCCTGCAATGAGATCGATCTGGCAGTCATATAGTCTGTGAGGTGGGAGTGATTCCGCCTGTGCTACACTAAACACATCTTGATATTGTCTATAAGCTGAAGGCAGCACCACTTCTTTTTCTGCTGCTGCGGCAATACATAATGGATGAGCCAAGGCACTAGCCTGTGATGGACAGACCCTCAAACAGTCCTTCTTACACTCTTCAGATACAAATTGCACCGTTTTGGCTTTCCAATCTATTGTAGGGTTGTGATGCCACGACCAAAGGCATACCCAAAATAATCTCGTATTGAGGAGCTATGACAATATTCAACGAGATAGATTCAACATGTCTGTGTGTACCAGCCAGTACTGATAGTTCCATTATTTCTGTCTGTTCTGTAACTGGCCCAGATTTTAAAGGTTTGCCATCTACAGCCAATACTCTCTCCGGCACTTCTCTAAGTACTCTGGTCAATGCTAGTTTTTGAACTAATCCCTGATCAATAAAGTTTCCGGTGGCCCCAGAGTCAATCATTACCATCACCGGATGCGAGGAATGAAGGACCTGTAACATCATCGGGATAAAAATGTGAGGCTCTCTATCTCTACCCTCAGAGACTGAAAAAGAAGGCACTTTCCATTCAATTCCCTCTGTGTCTGGTACTGTTGAAACCAACGGTTCATTCGCTGTTGAATCCTGTTTACTTTGTAAAACCGTGATTGCCACTTTTTTACCTGAACCAAAAGTGGTAGAGGTTTTAGGCCTCGTAGGACAGTCACGTACGAAATGCCCTTTCTTTCCACAGTACATACATTGACCGTTGACCCTGCGAGCCTCTCTTTCCTCCTTAGAGAGAGGGGATCTAATAGCCCCCACTACCATAGGCTCAATGGTTGATTCATGGTCTACCACAGGTTTCCTAAAACCTCGATCATAATTTGCATTGAACCGCTCACCCTTCCTTTTGTCACATCCCCTTTCAGACATTCTGTGATCTAACCTGAGAGTAAGATTCATTAAATCAGTGCAGTTGGTGGGTTGTGGATCAATCTGGGCGAACACATCTTTCATCTCCTCTCTCAACCCCTGATAATACAAAGACATTCTCTTTTCCTCAGGCCACGCTGTCTCAGCTACCAAACGATTGAATGTAGTCAGATAAGTTACCAGATCTCTCTTTCCCTGTCTTAATTCCAAGAATTCTTTGTCGGCACTGAAAGTGGTAGCTCTTCTGTCAAACACTCTTTCAAGCTCTCTATGGAAAGCATTCCAATCAGATAGTACCGGGTCGTTGTTTTTAACTAAAGGTACTGCTCAATTTGCTGCATCCCCTGCTGGATAAGAGATGGCGAATGCCACTCTTGAATGGTTGTTAGGGAATGAGGAAGGTTTGCAAGAAAAGTGCAACATGACTTGCATTAAGAACACCTGAACCTTATGAGGATCTCCCGAAAACCTCTCTGGGGTAGGCAAGGGTATGGGTGGTGGCATATGTACCTGTATCTGAGACGTAGAGGGAGATACATCAAAAGGGTTGCGTGTTTGTCTTTCGAATTTCTCCCTAAGAGCGACTGTTTCTGCTTTTGATGTTGCTAATTCCTGCTGTACCAACAACAAAGCCTGCATAACATCATCCAAGGTGGCCATCTTTAACTCCGCGTTCCAGTCGGGAGGAGCTAAACTTCTTGGGTGCTTAATTCTGTCAGATCCGTAGAATAGAGCTCCTCAGGACCGGAACTATGCGCAAAGTGTTCCACCTCCTGACCTCCCCAACTCTGTTGTTATTAAGATACACAGAGTAGAGAAGTGGTCAAGAAAGGGAAAGGGATATGGGAAAGGAACTGCAGAGAATAGAATCTGTGGAGAAACAAAGAAATGAGATAAATAAGGCACAGATACAAGTCTACACTCAATATGTCTCACTAAGAATCCATAAATACCTTGGATACCTAGCACGTATCTTTTAAAAGACAGAATTCCTGAGATAAACAATTTATGTATTCCTCCCTGCATGAACGTAGTAAAACAAGAATAAAAGAATGTTAATCCTTCCTGTATGGGTCGTATGATATACTATATTAGTCTACCAACATGAAACATCACACCTCATACATACCACTTTATGATATTTAGAAAAGAACAAGGTTAAGAGAAGTATTGTGAGTGGTAACTTCTTAATTGCAACAGTTATGCTCCTCAGTATATCTCCGTAAGCACAGTGTAGTAATGAAGCAGGAACAAAGTGGAGTTTCAAGGTTTTATTCCATTAGGCTACACGGTAGACAGGCAGCACAGGCAGCTCACCATCCAGCTTCAACCGTCCACCCAGTACTTTTTAAACACAGGTATCTAACAACAGAGCTACTAGACAACAATAGAACTTCCATTAGGAGATGACAAGAGAGTAGAACATTGGGCTCCAGCATCTCCTAATGCTAATGTACAGGATACTACATATCCTCCTTTCTTAATAGCAAAAAGGAAGATTAAAATAAAGAAAATAAAATAAACAAAGGAACAAAAACAATGAGATAAACAACAAGTAAAAGTCAAGGCAGTTCACAGGCGATACCTGCTGGGAACAACTATTGGTCTTGAGCTTCTTCTAACAGAAACTTCAGGAGACACAACAACATCACGGTTATGTATACATCCAGGATGTACATGAAGATTATTCTTGACCTTAACAATTTTCCCCACATTCCACCATTTTCCTCCCTCAACCTGAACAGCTTTTCTTCCCACCTAATAAACAGGAATGGGAGCACCAAATTTGCTTTCCCCTTTCTTAACATGTGTAGGAGACTTGATGCGGACTAAATCTCCCACAACTACAGGGACAGTCTTGACGGCTCTTTTCTGGTCAAACCAACACTTTTGTTTGGACTGAGAAGCTAACACATTATCTCTAGCAATATCCATAAGACATTCCACATCAGGTATAGACTTGACCCATTTGTTCATCCAGCCAGGTTTAAAGCTGGTATTGGCTCTTCTTCCTCTTAACAATTCAAAAGGAGAAACCTTGGTCGTAGAATGAGGGGTTGTTCTATAAAACCAAAGAATGCTGTCCAAAGATTTCATCACATCATAGTTACCTGACTTGGCCCACTTGATACACTCACCCACCACTCGGTTCATACGCTCGACAAGACCATTTGTCTGAGGGTGATAGAGAGAGCGAGAGCTTTTCAAGTGCTTAATATTGCATGAGAGCAAAAATGATTGGAAAATGGCACTGACAAATTGTGTTCCATTGTCAGTAACCATGACTTCGGGAAAACCCTCCCTCATAAAAACTTCTTTGAGGAAAAGAACAAGATTTGCAGTGGAGGGATCCCTGGCAAGCTTTATTTCAGGCCACTTAGACCCGTGATCAATTAGAACAAAAATAAAGCGACATCCACCAGGCAAAGTTTCAAAGAGACCCATGATGTCCAGTCCAACTTTAGCCCATGGTCCGGATGGACACTCAATAGGAAGGATAGGAGGAGTGGCAACCTTTAAACCTTTGTCCGCAGATCGACACACAACACAGGTATCTACAACTTCACTTATTTCAGTATCCATTGAAGGTCACCAGAAAAACTCATGGATACGCCGCTTAGTGAGGGTTGCACCTAAGTGACCATCATGAGCCTTTGAAATGATGACCCTTCTAAAGCTCTGTGGAGGAATAAGTTTGTCAGAACGTAACAAAACACCTCCTTCCAAAGATATCTCTGATTCAACCTTCCAATAAGGTTGAAGAAGAGGAGAAAGCACACGCTCTCTGGGCCAGCCATTCTTGACAAAGTTACACACTTGCAATAGAGTTTCATCATCTCTAGAGCATTCATCCAGTTCTCTTCTGAACCGAGATTATGTTCTTGCAAATCAACAGAAGCTACAAAGCAGTCATCAGAATCTTCCTCACAAACTTCTTGGAAATCATGTTGCCCTTCCACACTTTTAAGCGGAAAACGAGACAGAAAATCAGCTCTATGATTCCTACCACCAAAAATGTGGATGGTATCAAATTGATATTGCATAAGGCGAGAAACCATCCTAACAATCCGGGGGGTACAGCACTTACTGGTGCCAGAGCCAAGAATATTGACCAGTGGCTTGTGATCGGTTCTTAGGAGAAAACGCCTACCCCAGACATATGGGCAAAATTTTTCTATAGCCCAAAGACAAGCCAAGAGTTCTTTTTCGATAACGGAATACTGCAATTCCGCATCCTTCAGAACTCTTGATGCAAACGCAACAGTATTCTCATAATTGTGTAAATTTTGGGTAAGCACAGCCCCCAACCCAACTTGGCTAGCATCAACAGTTATGCATGAGGGAAGCTCGGGATTAAAAGGTTTGAGTGCTTCACTGTTGACGAGACATTCCTTAACACAGTTGAAGGCAGACACACACTCATCAGACCAAAAGAACTTCACACCTTTCCTGAGAAGACAGCTGATTGGGCGTACAATAGTTGCATAATTAGGAATGAATTTGGAATAATATTCCAAAAGACCGAGAAGCGATTTCACTCCAGTCTTGTCAACAGGCGTAGAAGCATGAATAATGGCATCTAAGAGACCCTTCCTAGGTCTAATCCCTTCACCGGAAATAAGATGACCTAGATATTCGATTTCTTGACTAAGGAACTTGCATTTCTCAGACTTGACCACAACGCCATACTTGTGAAAGATGTCAAAAACTTTGCTCAGTATGGAGTCGTGTGATTGAACGTCTTTGGAATGGATCAGAACGTCATCTTGAAATACTAAAACTCCGTCAATACCACCCAATAGACTATGCATAACAGGCTGAAACACAGAGGCAGTTGATGCCAGTCCGAAGGGCATGCGTTTATACTGAAACGTCCCTAGGGGTGAAACAAAAGCTGTCAGGGGACGTGAATCGGGATGTAACGCTACCTGATGATAGGCACTGGCAAGATCTAATTTGGAAAAGAATTTAGAACCACTAACACACGCAAATAGATCACAAATTTTAGGTAGGGGGATGGGAGTCCACCCAGATCTCCTTATTCAAAGACCTCAAGTAAACACAGACGCGTAATTTACCACATCTTTTGCGTGCGACCACCAAAGGTGAAAGCCACAGAGACGACTCTGTGGGCTCAATGATACCTTGGGCACACAAAGATTTCAATTCCTTATCTAAATCGTCTCTGACACTAAAGGGTACACCTCTCAGCTTGTGCTTAACCAGTAGGGCACCTTCTTTCACGATTAATTTTGCGCTTAAATCCTCGGATCATTCCCAGTCCATCACTAAAGTCAGAGGGAAATCTTTCCTTCCATTTGGACTGGTGATCATCATCAGAAATCACAAGAACTTGTTCTTTTGAACCTGGCCTAAGAATCATACCAAATAATCCTTGGTGGTACCAGCCAAGGATATTTAAACCCTTGAGAGCAAAATATACCTTTCCTTTAATCTTCCTACCTTTGAAAACCAGAACATCTTCTATATAACCTAAAAGTTCAATCCTCCATCCTTCATAAGAAACTGGGGAGCGATCAGGAGGTTCAAGTACTCTTTCCCCAACGTTTCCTTGAATAATTTGTGAGTAATCATAGTGATTCTGGCACCAGAATCAACAAGTAAATTGAGTGGTTTACCACCAACACAAATTTCCACTATAGGATTAACGCAGTCAGAGGGATCACCCTCCAATGGCTCAGAATCCTCGGACAACACGCACACGTCAGTGACAACTGAAACTATTTCTGAGTCAGACTCATGGTCAGATTCAAGAACACACGCCACAGCCTTCTTTTGATTTTTCCTCTTCAAACACACCTTGGCAAAATGTCCCATTTTTTTACAGTAGTTACATACAACATTTGCTCCAGGGCATTTTCCACCTTTTTGGTGCGGAGGATTGCCACAACGAAAGCACATTTGCTTAGTACTTGAGTGATCAGAAAAATTTCTACTTGTTACATTTTTGGGAGCAGAATACTTGAAATCAATTTGTTTACCTTTACCATTTCCTATTACTACATTTACAGATTCCAGCGATTTATCCTCTAATTCTTTTAAAGAAATTTGTGAAGTTTCAATACTTTTAGCGATTTTGATAGTCTCTTCCAAAGTAGGATTACCTAAAGATAATAATTTTTGCCTGATATGTTTGTCTCTGCACTGGCAAACAAATTGGTCTCTGATCAGCTGATCAGTAAATGTTTCAAATTGACTGACAGAAGCCATTCTGCGTAATACCGAGATGTAGGCATCCACATCTTCTCCATCACCTTGATGTCTTTTGAAAAATGTATGCCTAAGGACCATAAGATTTGGCTGCTTATCGAATCTGGTCTTGAGTTTAGTAATGGTATCTTGATAATCGTCTATATCGTCTTCAGGTAGATGAGTTAGTTCAGGTAGGTGTTTAAAAATGGACCTTCCCTCAAAGCCCAAAGAGTGAAGGAGAAGGCATTTTTTCCGTTCACTGCTGAATCTCGAAGCTCCAATAGCCCCAAGATAAGTTTGAAAAGCATCGAACCATATCTCCCATCTTACAGGAGTTTCTCCGGGACTATCAAGAAATGATGGAGGAGGAGCAACAGACTGCATGGTACGAACGGAAAATGGAAAATGTAAGTAGAGAGAGAGAAAAATAAAAATAGAAATAAAGACAAAGCAAGACAATGCTAAAACAGACAGAATAGACAAAAAGTGAGAGGCAGATAGGCTAATGAGATAGGACAGTAAGAATCTGCAAAATAAAGATTGCAGCTGTGTAAATAACTGTGTATACATAATAAAAATCATAAAATGCTAATACAAAATGAGGTGTGCGAATCACCGTGCGGGAATCCGCTGTAAAAATTATTAAGTGTGCGGATCACTGTAATGTATAATGAAAGGTGTGCGAATCACCATGTTGAGATCCGCAAGTAACTGGTGAACAATTGAAGGCAACTTGAAAAGTGGGCTTAAGGTGTAACTATAAGTTACAAGAATGAACGAAGAAGAAGGAGACGAAATAATTGGTGTGCCGATCACCGTGACGAAAGCAGGGATCAGCCGTGAAGAAAACAACAGTGTGTAGTTACCATGAATGTCACAATGCGTTACGTTGCTGAGCAACCAGGCTGGGAAACCAGGAACATGTCATAGAAGGGTTGCTAGGAAAGCTGCGTTGGAGAAGTAGGACGTGAGCGTAAATCGTAAAGGTCAGGCAAAGACAGGCACCAAAACAAACATTGAGGAGAAAGCAAGGAACAAAAACACTGTGACGTCAGCGTCAGGCAAGGTCAGGCAGGAGATAGACGTTGGGCCTTGTGCGAACTTTAGCACATGCGCACTTAAGGCCAATACAATTCCGCTTAACGATCATGCACAAACGAGAGACACCACCCAGAAAGTGGACACGGCGTTCACTCCAGCAGTCACAACAGTTGCCTCCACTACAACCGGCATAGGCAAGTGGACAGAGAGGCCGGAGGAGAGGTGAAGAAACGAAGAACTGGTGCTCCCTCCAAGCGGCACAGGAAGATAGAACACAACAAACAGAGATCTGCCTTACCGCCGTCAAGGTAGGAAATGCTTGTACTTGCCACGTAGATCGAGCTTTTGAAAGACGGCAGCACACGCAGGATTCCGCGTGTAATCCCCCGTAGATCGAGGTTTTGTAGGTGGCAGCACACGCAGGGTTCAGCGTGGAACTGTGTAGCCAGATCGTCGCCACAATTTTGTAGTAATGAAGCAGGAACAAAGTGGAGTTTCAAGGTTTTATTCCATTAGGCTACACGGTAGACAAGCAGCACAGGCAGCTCACCATCCAGCTTCAACCGTCCACCCAGTACTTTTTAAACACAGGAATTTAACAACAGAGCTACTAGGCAACAATAGAACTTCCATTAGGAGATGACAAGAGAGTAGAACATTGGGCTCCAGCATCTCCTAATGCTAATGTACAGGATACTACACACAGTCAAATAGAAGAAAAGGACAACAAAAAAAGGTTCAAGAGTTCGTGCTCACTCGCACGTCTTCACGTTCTCAAGGAACGCCAATCCACAATGAGGAATGGTTTGTCATTAAATAAAGTTTTTGCGCCACAAAAAAAAGCAATTCAACAGAACACCATAGGGAACTGATCCCGGTTCCTCTCCAAATGCCAACAATAGTTCAACCTCACATAAGGCTCCAGCCTTGGAACCCACAGTAGTTTGAGAAGCAGCGCTTCTCCGCTAGGCGGGATCCAATCCTGTTTGTCCCCCGCACTACCTCCGATATGACAATACCTGCAACTGTTCCAACGAAGACGCTGATAATCCGAGAACGGCTTAGACGCCTAGTCTAGCCGCGAGTGCGCGTAGAGCCCTGCAACACACCCCGATCATCACCGGATGCGTGGAAAAGACGAACCCTGCTGCCCGATGCACAATCCAACGAACCCGCTACAATACTCCAGGAAAACGCGAACAGGGAATGGGATTACGCACGCCGGCCGACGTGCGTGAACTTCCTGAAATACCCATGAGCCTCGACCTTGAGCCTCCTGGGTAATGTAGTTTTCTGGTATCTTCAGACCTGATGTGGTAGACGCTTCGGCCGGCAATTCCTGACACCCTTGACTGAAGGGGGAGATGACAGTTTATTGTAGAAGTTAGTATCTGGTGCTAGATTGTGTCTGTTCTTTCCTGATGACCTGTCAGCCCATCTGTCATTAGCCAGTTTTGAGGTGATGACTATAAGCTTTTGTAAGTCAGCCTTAAGTTGTTGAAGATCCTGGGAGATATCATCTAGGGTGGATGAAGGTAAAGGGTGGTGATGAGACTCCAAGGAGTGTGTCAGGGATCCAGTAGAAGGCGAAGGAGTTCTGATAGAGGTGATCGGGTACTGCTGGCCTGAAAGTTCCCGATAAGGGTCGGTTTAGTTGGAAAGGTTTCTAAGACTGCTAGGGAGCGTGGGAGAGCTCATGAGCTGATATCCTAGAGACTCTGAGGTAGAAAGAGTATTGGTGTTGTTAGTCAAACTCCCTGTACTGTCTGAAATTCAGTATAAATATGAGATAGAAACTTCGAGCCAGTGTGCCAAGATTTCTCTACCAGATTCCACTATCTCTAAATCAGTGTTCCGAGATACTCTCAGTACTCCAGGGTTGACGTAATTACAGCTGAATAGCCGTACTTGAAGATGGTTCAGCACACAACTATCCAGTCACTTATATGTGTGATACATATTCCCTTAGTCCATATCATATAAGTAAAAACAGTAGGACAATTTCATCCTGGACAACAAATGTAGGAGTCGTTCCTTCTTCCAAAATTCCTTTTAATCTTTATTCATTCGTTTTTCTTTAAAATAACCGAACGAAATTGGCAGCCAACGCGTTCCGTCCACCAGGGACTTCTTCAGGGCTCAACATATGACAGGTCTTCTCACATGTGCTTCACGTTGTGTCTTGTAACAGGAAATTATAATGTAAATGTATGGAGTACGGTAGCTCCAGCGAGTCACAGTATGTCGTCCAGTTCCATGAAAAGAGAAAATGTCTTTTGAAGCAATTTCGAATATTACAGATAATAGAGCAGAGACTAGAACATACACACCAGCTAATGCCAGTGATATTTATGCGTTAATACATGAAACGTCTACCTTCAACATACAGGGAGGCTCAATATCACAACAGCTCAGACAATTAGAATTTATCACAAGAAGATGTTTAAGTCAGAGGTTGCACGCTTGGGCATCACGCTTATTAAGCATATTGAAGATTGGCAAGCTTTGAACATGATGAAAATCAGGATGTGTTGAACATCATTTTTTGAAAATTAATTGAATGCTGTTCAATAGGCAATCATCATTATTTAAGTTGATGTGTTTTATGATTGGAATTAAACATTCATGAACCAATTTAAAAATTTACAAGTTGAAATTTGTTTTAAAATTTTTGGCTTAATTGTATTAGGAGTTTAGCGACTTAGCCAGGTATCAGGTGAAGTGTCACTTGTGGTTATGTTTAAAATGAAAGTTGTGCCTCACATATAAGGTAGCAAAGAGCGTCACTTACAAACAGAATCATAATTGAATATATGGGCCCGTCTCCATGTAGAATGTGATTTCAGCTCCTTATACAATGCTTAAACACAAGAACATGAATATGAAGCTCTAACAAGGCTGAGCACGAATATTTATTGGCGTTCGATGATTATTTCTCTTCTGGTGTGTGCAGGTGTTATATGTCCCGTGTTTAAGAAGGGAGTGCTGTAGTGTGATGTGGACATGCAGTTTTGGGTACATTTGAAGGGGTTCCGGTACAATTAACTCATCACTGATGACTTACACCCCCTTCCAATGCATCCTGCCCACACTCATGACTGTTCTCAGCTTCTATAGGGGGAAACCCTGGCAGCATGCAGACATAGATTCAAATGCCCAGGTTTGTATGTAGCACCTAAGACAAATGTTTCATCTGTTTCTAAGCCCACCTTAGGTGTTAAGCTTTAGAGGCCAGAGCCAAGAGGTGGTGTTCGCTGCTTTGGGCACTAAATGATCTCGCTCTTTTGTCCTCCCACTCCCTGTCCCAGCTTGCCCCACGCAGGTGGTGGTCCCCGGGGCTGAAAATGGCCTGGGACGAGACCGTGCACCCCCTCCACCTTTTGGTAAACCGGCATGGCCCCGGGGAGGTGGTGGTCCCCGGGACCGTAATGGGCCCTGGAGGGGGGGGGGTCCGCATGGCCCCCCTCTCATTATAAACATTGGCCTTGCCCGAGGGAGGTGGTGGTCCCCAGGGCTGAAATCGGCCATGGAACAGGGGGCCGAGTGTTCCCCCTCCCCCATATACTAAATTAATTTTGCCCCCAGGACCTGGCCTACCTGGGAACTAAAGTAAAAACAAGTGCGGGAGACCGTGCTTTGTTTTTTTTACAATTTTGCCGCGAATTCACAGGTCGCCGCAATTTTTTTGCAAAATTGAAAAAAACTGGTTTTGTAAACCCTCCACCAGGCCTAGGGGGTCAGGGTATTCCTACCCTGCCCCCTTCTCTTTTTTTAACTTGACTCAGCTCAGTCCGAGTCCCTAAATGGCTGACAACACTTCCTGGTTGAAGTGTTAGCAGCCAATCAGATCTCAGCATGAGATCTGTTGGATCCACGGAGGATCCTCGTGCCTAGATATACAAATTTGTTTTTTCTTTAATAACTCAAAAACTACTGAACGGATTTACACCAAATCATGAAAATGGCTTTCTGTACCAAGAGCTAGCTTTCTGCCAAATTTGCTTGCGGTAATTCCATCCAGCGGTTCAAGCTGTAGTCATGTTCAAAATTTCTATGGGAAACTGAATGGGGAAAACGCGTATTGGGACCCTCCCTTTTTCTCTGCCCCTGCTTCACGAATCACCCTGAAACTTTCAACACAGCAGCTGAACTCAGGTGTGTACTGGTTTTGAACATTTTGTCAAACAGTGCCTCGGAAGAAAGTGAGGTTGCTGCCTTGTTTGCTAAACGTAACAGAGGGGAATAAAGTCTGGTACTCTGTTCAGGGTGTATCAGCTCATACTGGACCCACTTTGTGGTGCCCACCAGATCTACAGAACGAATAGCACTTGTTACAACGCATGCATTTACAACGCATGCCATTACAACGCAAGTCGTTACAACGATGCGTTGTTCCATCGCATGCCATTACAACGCAAGTCGTTACAACGACTTGCTGTAGGGGGGTCGCTGGAGTTTGGAATAGTATAATTTACTATTCCAACTCCAGTGTTTGCAACAGCAGGGAAGGTATTGGATTGAAAATCCAACACCTTCTGCCCCCTACAGCAAGTCGTTGTAACAACTTGCGTTGTAATGGCATGCAATGTAACAACGCGTCATTTTAACGACTTGCGTTGTAATGGCATGCGTTGTAAATGATGCATTGTAAACGTTGGTTACCCTACAGAACTCCTCTGTAATTGCATCTTAATTGCTATCACTGCATGCAGCCTTCTATGCTGAACACTGTTGTGTTCAGCCACCTCATGTGATATACCTGGGACGGAATGAAATCAAAAGGCCACAAAGTAGACCTGTGTCACATAAAAGTCCTACTCTATATCTGATACATCGAAACCACCCCTCTTAAGAGGTAACATTAATAAATCCTAGTGGAACAAACACTGTGCCGCCACTTGCCAGTGTGCTGACTTTACTGGTTACTTGATATAAAGGGCACTGTGTGCAAAGGAGAAATAGATGGGATTGTAGTCTCGGCCCAACATCAGGGCCACTAATCTAGTGAGCACCACCGGTCAGATTGGGACAGAAAAACCGGCAGGGGCACCAAAGTAAAAATGGCCTCCATTAGTGAATTAGATACCCAAAAAAGTGGCCTATGTTTGCAAATTAGCCCAGTTTTGAACTTGAAAAACACTCTGCATCAGTGTTTTGCAAGATAAGTAACACTGCATGGAATGGAGCTTGCTGAGGGAAATGTTTGTTTCAATATCAGGGAAATTAACAGTGAAAACCGGCCTACCAGACCCAAAAACAGGCCCGCAAGCAGCCAAAAAAACGGCTCACACGCTGACCTGTCAGACAAGCCCTTCGGGCAATGCATGATTGCCTTCATCGCTAGTCCAACCTTGAGCAGACACCCTGAGACTGCAGCCCTAGTACTGGAGGTGGGATGGAGGCTGCATGAAGATGACTGTTTTGCCTGGGCTTTGGTAGCTAGAGAAAAAGAAGAATTAGGATATGAAAGTGATTAGATTTCTATATATCCAATTTTCACTCCTGCAGTGCAAAACGCCAAGAAAAAGATTTGTGAGGTCAAGGAACAGCTAAGACAGCTCAGGGCCGGACTGGCCGTAGTGGGCATCGGGCGTTTCCCCAGGAGGCTGGGTGGCCGGTTTTGGAGCGGTGGGGGCGGTTTTGTTACTGGGGGCCAGTTTTGCAGCTATGCTGCAATATTGGCCCCCAGTAACAAAAGCAGCAGTGCTGGGGGTCGGTTTTGTTAAGCAGCAGTGCTTCACGCTTGCCCCCTCCCCTCCTTGGGGGTGGGGGGCCGGTCTGACAAAATTGCCAGGGATCCTTTGGGTTCCCAGTCTGGCCCTGTTAGAGATACCAAACACCAGGCTCCATTCCAACAACCTCTGATTCAAAGTTGCCGGAAAAGTCTAACTGTTTGCCAACTGTTGGGGAGAGGTTATGGCCTTACAGCCAGAGCTGCCGACGTTCAAGTTGGGGACCCAGGTTCGAGCCTCGGTGTCGGCTCAGCATCCTGTGATTCTGGGCAAATCACTTTATCTCCCGTGCCTACCAAAAAATGAATGTGTCCTTGTGTAACGTAACTGGTGCTCATGTAAAGCGCTCCAATACCTTTGGGTCGAGTTCGCGCTATATACATCTGCAAAAAAAAAAAAACCTACAGAAATAAATAAGTCTCTGAGGTCCCTGTCCCTTGTCAACCCTCACAGGAAGAAGGCTCATGAAAAGGAACATCAAAGGAATAATGGTATTCTTATAAGAACCTTATGTGGGGAAACTACAGTGTTGGCTGAAAATACATCTTATGTGGCGGGGGGGGCAGGGGTAAGAGGGTATCTCTCCTGTCCCACTGTGGTTACCACCACGGTTTGTGTCTTATTAGTAGAGATATCAGTAGGTATGCTGGGAATAGGGTTCGCTGATGGTTTGGGAAATCAGTGCAGGTGGGGGTGAGGTTCTTATGGATACTGGTTATTAGTTAATGCTAATAAAACTGCAGGACTACATGACAGGATTACCCGCTAGGCCCTTTTAGATGGGGTATTCTATTTGCAATTTCACTCCATGCAATTCACTCTGGGCTCCATTCAGCAACGCCCAGGCAAAACAGCCATTGTCTTCATGCAGCCCCCAGCCTCCCATGAGGACTGCACTCAGCATCCAGCACTCATTATATTATCGGGCCCGACGTTGGGCGAGGCTCCAATCCAGTCTATTTCTCCAGCGAGCACAGTTGAGCACGCACTGGCTGGCAAGTAGCAGCGCAGGACGATAAGCCCCATTGCTCAGGCCGCAGCAGTAAGGCCTCGGCAATGCGAGATCACCACAATTAACTGCTGCATCAGCCATCGCAGCGCAGTCTCCTCCCACAGTGCGCCTCAATCTCTTCAGGCCCAGTTACGACAAAGGGGCCCGCTGGCAACATTTCCAGGAAACTCCTCCTCCTCCCTGGCTCACGCGGCAGCCGAGGGCGAGTGACGCCCCAGGCTCGTGCTCCTGTCGCATGCGGTCAGGCTGCCCGACATAGACCAGCCGCTCTTACAGGCGCCGCCCCGTACTTTTCACCCCTCAACACCCATTACGTTGTCCAGTTCTTCAGCCGACGTAATAAACTTGTAAAGCAGGACCCCATCGAGGATTCATGAAGAAGTTGCACTATTACCAGGAAAGAGTTCCACGCCTTAGTAGAAACGTTAGGTGAGACCTGGACACGCCACACCTTTGGATAAAAAATGCCCTCACAGAAACAAAATACTTTAGAGCAGTCATCTCAAATATGTTATATAAACGTCACTGCCAAACATGTAAAACAGGCCGTACTTGCCACCAACCACATTTTCTCCCGCTCAGGTGCCGTACATAAACAAAAAACATAAATAATGTGATTATAATGTTTCTACGAAAAAAGTTTAAACGTTATTGTTAATGGACTTTCACACAATTTTTTAAATCTCTGCCCCTTTTTCAAGATTTTGTTCCCAATTCGTAATAATCGCAGTATTTTCTATTTGAAGTAATGTTACTAATTTACTATAATAAGCAGACAGCTTTAAATCGGTGAGTTAAAACAAATCTCTTACAATCTCATTTTATGTTGCTCCCATTTATCATAAGCTATAAAGGGGCATATTATCAAGGGCTTTATCGCAGATTTAGCGGCACTTTTTGCCGCTAAATCGGCGATATTTTTAACGCCCTATTAGCAAGCTGTCGCTAACAGGCGTTAGCGACAGCTTTCAGGTGTTAGAGGCCGGGAATTACATCGCCTTGCATGTCAGCGATATTTATCGCTAATGACATGCAAGGTAGGCGTTCCCACTAAAAAGCGACTGTAAACAGTCGCTAACACCACTAACCCCTATTATCAAGGCAGGCGAAGCGATAAAATAAATCGCGCTAAGCGCGTTTATCGCTAGATTTTAACACCTGCTACTGACTATGACTTACCTGTTTAAGGTATAGGAGGTGGATTCTAATGCTGAATCCACCTTAGCGTTAATGCAAGAATATCGCTGGTTTTCCAGCGATATTCTCGCATTTCTGCCGCTATCGCTGGAAATATTATCGCTATGGAGATAAACCTTACTAATAGGGTGTTATCTCAGCGATATTTTCCAGCGATAGGCGGCGTTAACAGGATTCGCGCTAAGCGCGTTTAGCGATAAATAACGCTATTCCTTGCTAATATGCCCCACAGTTTTATAGTCCGCTTAGCATTTCTAAATATTGAAGGAAGTTTCAATGACCTAAATAATACGTCATAGTTTAAAAATTGTTTTTGATTAAAAACATCTCTATCTGCTGTTCACCATCACTTTACTGGTGCTTTAAGCAAAAGTTAGGAATGTTTCTGGTAAATAAAGAATTCTCTACAATGAACTACATCAGCCTAGTATAGGGATGTAGAGAAAACGCCTTCAGTCTGACACTTGCAGCAAGTCGAACAGGAAAACATGGTCTGAGAGTTTTTAAAAATGAATAGCTCATACTGCGTGATCACACGTGTGTCCAAAAACAGACCATTGCCCTTCTGCAGTTTTCAAAGATGCACTTGATTGCTCAATTTCGACTGAGCCAATTTGCTTCTACTCGACCCTTCAATTTATGTTTGCCCATATAAAACTAGTGACTGTTCCTTGAAGTTCTCTTAGGCTGTGTTGCAGTTTAATAGAAATTGTCTGACACAGAAACTGCAAATAGGCGCAATGAACATTATATTGCGATTTATCCTATCTATCAAAGAAAAATCATTAATATGGCCAGGTATCTGAAGGTAGAAAGGAGATATGCTTCCCTGTCACACTTTCATTGCACACTTCTAGTTTTTGTCTGACTAATTCTATAGTCCGTCACCTTTTCAAATTCTGTAAAACCCTGTCTCCATACCTTAGGGTCAGATTTAGAGTTTGGCGGACAGGGTACTTAGCTGCAAATGCAAAGAAGTACCCTGTCCTCCAAAATGACAATTCACCTCCCAATTTAAGGTCGGGAGGACCACTGCCTTTCCGTCTACAGAAAGTTTCCTCTAATGGCTTGATAGAATAGGGCCGTCGGAGAAAGGTATAACACCGCCCGCCCTACTTAGGGGCCGATTCCGATCTCGGCCGGTAGTGCTCCGAATCGGATTCGGATTCACCGGATCCGATTCGGAGCCCTGTTTCCCGACCGAATCGTACGCGGGTCCGGCCGAGCGAGTACGATGCAAGCACCCGAGAAATCGCCGACCGACTCGAACGCGGCTTCAACACGCTCCGACCGACTCGCATGGACAAGACTCGCACCGCGCTATGGAGACGTTTCCCGGCCGGGTAAGTACGATGCGTGCCGCGAGCAGTCCGACCGACTCGCGCCGTCCGGCTCGAAAAAGCTGTCGAAGCCGGACTTTGGGGGTCCGCGTCGGACCCCCCTGTACGCGTAGCCGCGCGAGTCGCACACAGGGGGGACCCATGGGTCCCCCCTACCTGTGCATGTACGCCGTGATGCGCATGGACGCGTACACGCTGTAGGGGGCGCCCTTGTCCGCCTCGCACCCATTGAGTCAATGGGAGCCCGCGTACGCGTTGTACGACCGGCTCCCATTGACTTCAATGGGAGTCCGACCGACTCGAGTCCGATAGCATGCGAATGCATCGTACTCGTCCGGTCGGACTGCTAGGGTCCGATTCGGTCGGAATTCTCTCCGGGTTCGGCTCGGTCGGAGAGATTTCCGGCCGGAATCGGCCCCTTAGTGTAGATGGTGTAGATGGTGTGATGTCCTTATTTTCTGTACCTCATCACCATGTAAAACCCGGTGGTGCGGGACAGAAAGAAAAAAATAATGACCCCCGCACCCAGGAAAAAATTGCCCAGTGGTGATCTCTGAATTTTGCGGTAGCAGATGAAATGTCTTCCGCCACCCTAACGAACGGAGAACCATCTGCCGTACTTTAATTCTGGCCGTTAAACTCTTTTGTGGGATTTTGACTGTATGGAAGAATGCCTTCCACATATAATGGGACGTGCATCTTTTAGTCATCAAATCTAAGTCTGTTAATTTGGGGAAGATTGTAGAGTACTGTGGTTAGTAGCTCGATATATAAAACAAATAGGCATGGAAACATAGGGTACCACTGCCTAGTATCTTAGATAATTAATCAGGAATCTATCAGATTTACATCTGTTTACAGTCATACTGGCATTTGGTGTCATGTTAAAGGCTTGCAATATTTTCAGTAATGTATCTGTAAATATAAACTTTTATAGAGCTTGTGAGAGAAAGGGCCATAATACAGCCTGAGAACATTCTTAGTATTTAAATGCAAAGTCAATGAAGGCATTATCCATTGCGCCAATTAACAAGCTGGTCTGCTTTAGCCATTCATGGCCTGCATTAAATCCTGCTGGTCTATCAATATTAACTGGGAGCAACTGTCATAAGCCACACTGCCAATAAGTTTTTAGCCCCAATTTAGCTGGGAGAATGGATGACAACAGTCACATCTTCTAAGTTTCTTTCCCACCTTGCAAAATTCATTTATCATTACTACATCTCAAAATACTGGGTTACTCCTTTGTACTGATCTTCCAATCATCTATTAAAATATTTGCAACGGTTTGATAAACCTAACCTGTTAATCCATACTAGACTACTGCTTTCCCTTTTTGAAGTAAGGAGATAGCTTTATGCATATCTCGATGAGTGAGTTTAGCAATCATCACATCAATTTGAGCCAGATCCATAGAGTTATATTTTGGGTTTTCACTATCTCAGTTATACAAATTGTATAAAAAGCAGCACATTAAAATATCATGAACTCTTCTATTGTCACTCCCACTACTTGATCTAAAGGTTATAACCTTAATTATTGCTTTTTGAGCTGTTGCATTACACCAGACCTTTTCACCCTTTTCGAAATTGTTTTTTGTGTGCCTTTGTTTTGCTGCCAACAACCTTTCGAATTAAATCATTCAATACAACTGGAATAGTGGTTAGATTTTGCCTATATTTCTGACTACATAGCACACGTGTGTGGCGATTCCAAATGTATATATTCCACCTCCTTCGGAAGCTTAATATGACTCCGTATTTCCTGTTATAGCAAATTTTGTTCACAACAAATATAAGGTGTAATTTCCCCTCTTACAAATTCTTTAACTGCCTCCAAAGAAACATTTGTCTACTTGTGCCCTGATCATTGCTTTCATATTCCTGATTTTTTCCCATGCTAAATGAGAAATAAAATCTTTGTCTGAAAATGCAAATCTATTTACAGTCCATTTTGTCTACATCTCATTTCCCCTCAAAAGCACTCTTCAACTCTACACTGTTCTTGAAGAATATTATGGTTACAACCAAGACTCTATACCTACTAAAGAACAATAAACTTTGGCAGATACTAACATGAAGGCAATGCATAGCTGAGACTTATATCTGGGTGAGAAATAGGTAACCAATTTCTGCACTGGGTTTGGCACTCTCTACGCATCCGTCGTATAGTAGGATTGGTACCTATCCGAAAGTACTCATCCAGTCTTATGTCTAACTTCTCCTTCAACAGTCCTGCTTAAGCAGTTCATGTCAATATAATGTTGACATTTCCCTTTCAGCTAGGTTTGCATGCAAAATAGTGAGTTCCACAGAAAATCTTTGACATGCCATATTGAGGGATGGGGAGGGGCATAAAGCTTCCCTACTGTATACTTTTTCCCATTTCTCTCCTCAACTTTCAAAACTATACAAAGTCCACCTTCCTTGTATTTAATTACTCGCATCACTTTACACTGCACCGATTTATTAGCTTGCACTGCTGCCCCTCTAATATGAGCTCTGTTACAACTTGCATAAACATGCTCTGCCCATTCGATTCTGAGGTGTACACAGTCTTTATACTTTAGAAGGGACACATGTAAGAATGAAGTCTCGGTCAGTTCTACGTAGGTACGTATTTGAGGCCTTTTATCGGAGATAAGGAGGCCATTCAAATTCCAGATGACTTCTAATATCCATACTTTAAAAAAAACAAAAGCTCATCTTTTTCTAGGGATAGCAACCTATAAGCATAAAAAACAAATTTGCATTGGCACCATGTAAGCTGTGATTCTGTGTTACACAGAAGGTGTTCTTTCCACAACCTGGTTCAACCCACAACTCACATCTGGTTGAACATGACCTTTACTCCTGTTATCATCTTAACAGAGATGGGTTTGCCATGTTTTCATGGCCCCAAGAGTTTGTTTGCCAGAAGCAAGTCAGTAAATGTGACAGCAGCCTGTGGACATAATGAAACATCATAAAACGGTGGAAAATTCAAAGTATTCAACTATGAACCATGGCTACCATTTGATTACTGAGAGTCCAGAAGGGAGGGGACCTCTGACCAGACTGGGAGCACAAGAGTTTTTTAACCCCCATGCCTTTTATTCATGAATGCCACTTTGTCCCTACCTTAAATTAAAGGGAAATGAACATATGATCTTTTCTTTCATTTCCATTGAGATATCCGTAGTCTTCCTTTGAAGGTAGCAGGCCACTCAAAGTCATAATATCTTACAATTTTAAATGTCATTTTGTACTCCTCTGGGGTGTAGCTAGTAGTAGTAGTAGGAGGGGTGTGGATACCTGACTCACATGTGGTTCCATCACATTTGTTGTTCTGAGACGGGAGTCCACCCAGATATTTCTGTGGAATCGGGGCTGGGTGGAGATCTTTGCTGGAGGACTTACCTGTGGCCTATGTCCATGGGAGTATTGCAGTACTGTAGGAAGCTGGCTCTGTATATACTATACCAAAGTGTGGTATAGTGTGCACAGAGTCCAGTGGAACCGAAAAGGTAGGCAGAGGTAAAGTAGATAGCACCTCACTCTCTATTTGTGGTAGTGTGGTCGAGCAGTAAGGCTTTATCAGAGGACAGTGTTAAGCATTTGTTGTACACACTCAATCAGCAAATGATATCACACACTCAAAGACTGAACTTCAGACCAATTGGTTTTGTATAAAAATATTCTTTTAGTTATTTTATTTTTCTAGAACCAAGCAAGCCTGGCACAGGTAAGCAATAAACACTTTACCGTAGTAATGCAGTTGTATCACAGTTTGCATTGCAATTGTATATGCACTTTGTTTTGATTACAGTATTGTTACTGAAAATGCAATGCTTTGGAAATACAGTACATATACTTTGTATAGGCTTTTTAGTCAAATGACCAGTAGATTACTTTGCAGATTACTTTTCTTACACAGTACAGTATACCTGGATACTGCACTGGGACATTTTCTGTAAACAGGTGAGTAAAAGCGTTTTTGTTATTTAGTACAATTTTAAAAGGATTTCTTAGGTTTTCCAACTCCACACTTAGAAACTTTTCATAGAAAAACACTCAATGTTATCCTATGGAGGAAAATAGTGTTATCGGTTAACAGGTAACTACTTTGTTGTGGGAGTTGGTGTTCTCAGGGGTCCCCAAGGGTCAAGGATGAACTCTTGTTACACCCTCAGCGGCACTAGGGTGGCCGGGTGCAGAGTGCTGAGGCCCAATGTTATCCAATGGGGGATAGGTGGCCCCCGGTTGGTGGCTGCTGACGAGCAGGCCACTGGGTTGTGGGAGCAAAGCTCTTGGACTTAAGCTCAGGGCAAATGGGGGTTCAATCCAGCACAAAATTTGCACCCTCAACGGTGCTGGGGCGGCCGGGTGCAGAGGGCCGTTTTGGCGTCAGGCGCCCTGTAGCTTTCAATGGAGAGTCTCCGGTTTGCAAACACACTGCAGGCTCGGGGACGAAGGTCTTCTGGGTGCGAACACCACTTGGAGAGGTAAGTTGGGATGCTGGGGGTTGGTTAGGCACCGTTGGTTGGGCCACCCAAGGCCCTGGGGCGTCGGGGGCAGGGGTGCCTTTTAGGGTCGGATCTTCTTACCAGCTCCTGGTCGCGGTTGGGGGGACCTTCCGGTTTGAGGCTGCAGGCATCGGCTGGAGGCAGGTAAGGGGTCACCGGATCTCAGATCAGGATCGCTGGGGAGACCTCCTCTTGGTGTTGGGCCACTCGAACTCGGGCCGTGGGCGTCGGGTGCAGAGTGGTGCAGACCCGCAGATCCTTGTAGAGCTGGAGTCTTTTGATGAACAAATCCGGTGTTCACGGGAGACAGAGTCTTTTGGATGGAAGACAGGCAGGTCCTCCTGGCTGCAGGACACACCGGGATTTCGCTGGAGCAGGTTCGAGGTGGGGACAGGCCGGTAGGGCTGGGGCCAAGTCAGTGGGCGTCCTCCTCTTGTTAGCTTCGACACAGCTGTTCAGTCCTTCTTCTTCTTTTCTTCTTCTGGTTTCTTGTCTGAAGAAGCAAGGTTCAGGGGTGCCCCTAAATACTAGATTTAGGGGCGTTACAGGTAGGTGAGAGGTTGGGACCAATGGGTCCCTTCCCTGGGGTGGGTACACCCCCTATTATGCCACCCTCCAGTGGGAGGGGGGCATAAGCCTTTCCCTGGTTGGCTGGGTCCCCCCATCTGCAAGATGGCGGGGACTGAGAGTTGTGCTTCACCTCGCCTCCCCCATCTGAGGGGTGGAGTTGGCAGAGGTTGGCACACCTCTCTTCCTCACCTGTTTTTCCCGCCAGTTCTCCCGCTCAAAGTGGGAGTCAGAACCAGTGGGGACCAGTTGCTGAAAGCAGCAAGTGGCCTGGGGAAGCTCACAAAGGCTGCAAGCCTTTGAAGCTTCCCCTTCGTGGACCCTGCCCATCCTGGGGGAGGAGGCTTGGCACCTCTTCCCAGGATGTGCATTGTTTCAGGCCCCCAAGAACAGCAGGCTCTCATCCCAGGGGTCCAGAAACATGTCTGGTGGTGGCAGCTGAAAGCAGCCACTCAGCCTGGACACTAGTGGTAGGTCGTTTTTCAGGGGGCATCTCTAAGATGCCCTCTGTGTGCATTTTTCATTAAATCCCACACTGGCATCAGTGTGGGTTTAATGTGCTGAGAAGTTTGATACCAAACTTCTCAGTTTTTAGTGTAGCCATTATGGTGCTGTGGAGTTCGTAATGACAAACTCCCAGCACCATATACTCTTAATGGCAGCACTGCACTTACAATGTCTAAGAATGGACTTAGACACTGTAGGGGTACAGGGCTCATGCACCTGTACCCTCACCACTGGTATAGGGCACCCAGCTAGAGGGGTGACTGATCTATGCCAGGGCAGTGGGTTGTAGGCATGGCAAATAGGGATGTGTGCCATGTCGACTCTTCACTTTGTTCTGCACCAAAACACGCAGCCTGCAAAAGCAGTGTGTGTGTGTAATGGTACAGGGCCTCTAAGGGTGGCACAATAAGTGCTGCAGCCCTTAGAGGTCTTTCCTGGTCACAGGGCCCTGGGTACCTGTGGTACTATTTACCAGGGTCTGACCTGTGGCCAGAGATGCCATTTGGGTTTTGTTTTCAATGCAGTTTTAGGGAAAGAACATAGGCCCTGGGTACCTGATTGGCAGGAGCCCAGGGCACACTCAGTGAAAGCACATCAGCAGTTCAGCAAAAAGAGGGGACTTTCTCACAGGTACCGGCTGCACAAAAATGTTTTTAATTATTTGTGGCTCCTAGGGGTTTCCTCTGGGTCCACCCCAGAAGTGCCAGAGGATCAAGGCATCCCTACCAACCCTACCCCCTTATATGTGTTTTGTATTTAACTTCAGGACATGGGGACTGAGTCCCCGTGTCCTGGAATGGCAACTGCACGAAGTCTGTTCAAATTGCATCCATCTATTCAGATTGCTTGGTCCCACGGGACAGGTACCCATCCCACAGGACAGATGACTGATGAGAAAAAAAGCTTGCTTGACCAATCAAATTTCTCAATTTATTAGATTTACGGGTTTGCAGGAGTCTTGTAGGACCAGTCGTACAGATACCTTTTTTTTTTACCCTTTCAAGCTCATCATGTGCAGATCTTTATACACAATTTCTTTTAAAATGGCTGAAAGCATTTACACCAAATTATGAAAATAACGCTTTCTGAGTAAAGGTCTAACTTTCTGCCAAATTTGGTAAAATGTCATTCAGCCACTTTTTCCTGAATCACCACTTCCCAAAATGCCCTATGTTATTTAACATTAGAAAACAATGTTTTGGGATCCCCTTTTTTCTCAGCCCCCGCTGGTTGGATCACTTCAAAACTTTCCAGTAAGGATGATTCATACATAGACACATGCACCCAACATTCAATAAAGTCTTACCGGGCCGCAGAAGTGACAGCAGGACTAGTGGCTGTCGGGAGGGAGAAGCAAAAAGGCCTCAGAAGCTGCTAGAGGCTTTGGAGAGGGAGGGGACACAAGAACGATCGTGCCATCTATTCTTATTGGCTTATCTTGTCATTGGTCAGCCAGTGACAGGAGGGCCTAGTCTAAATCGTCACAGAGTGGGGGGGGGGGGGCAGCGAGACTTGCATTATTGATAGACAGTCAACCGTGGGCACTTCAGTGCTTAAACTTGAAATGCTCAGAGCTGACTTTATCAGTGAGGCATCGCCATGTCATGAGGGGAGAAGTCCTCACAGGGCTTTGCCGTGCTGATGTGGTCACTGCCCTCAGGGCTGTGGGATATTTAGCCTGGTAAAGCTTCGCTCAGGCTGCCAGTAGCCTGCATATTAGCACATGTAAAGCACCTGGCTGCCTGTCCATGAAATGGTGAGTGTCTGTCAGGCTGACCTTTGCTTAGTCTGACAGAGACACATCATGCTTCGGAAAAGGGAAGGTGGCGGAGCCCAGATGCCCATAATAACTGGCCACTTCCTCATTTCCAACAGCTTTTCCCATTTTAATTGTGTTCCCTACTTTAGATGTGAAAATGTTAGTGTAAAGATGCATCCAGGGTGTGGAAAGACCTCTAAACCGCCACTTTTTCAGGGGGTGTAGTGTAGTGCAAGGGACTACGCCACATCAAAAAATGTTTTTGGTGGCAAAAAACATGTCAAAGGTGAACTTGCAAACACAAAGAGATGATGGACGGAGCACTGAGTCACAGATCTGGGCAAATCCATCATCGTTCTTTAGCTCACTTCGCCACTCCAGTTCAGACCCAGCTATATGCAAATCAGTCTTGACCCTGTGCCTCATGGGAACAGTCCAGCCCGAACTGCCAAGCCAGGTCTTCCCTGGACCAAAAACAAGCATCTTGGGACCGGTTTCGGGGTAACATCACTCATCAGCCAGGCTAGCCTGGCAAAGTGAGCAAAGGTGAACTTGCGCCTTCACCCTGATACCATAGCTGATAATATGTGGTTGGATGCAGGTGAGCCATGATCAGTGAACTGGATCAGTTAGCACAGAAGAACCAATCACACACCACTTAGATTCACTGGGGCTGTTGGCCCTGAGGCATGTATTTGTCCTCAATAGTAAATGCTGACGTAACGGTCTCGACTCACAGGAAGTCCCTCTTCTAAGCAGTATTCTAAGTATGTTTTCTGCCACTGGCCCAAGCGCTTGTTTCCAGGCTTTGATGGCTGTTTGAAGTTTTCCGTTATTATTCTCGACCTACTTATGGTTAACATCATGTTCTGGCACCACTTAAGGGCTAATTAGGAAAAACTATGCACACCTAAATTCCACTGATGTGTGCAAATATAAGGACGTATGCACATTAAATCCAGAGTGGTGGAATGCTTTGTTTGTCAAGTGCACTTAAAAATGCAGATAACCTGCCAAGAATATGCAATTTTTTTACATTTAGAAGGTACATTGTGTGTGTTCGAGGGCCGAGGTGGAGGTTGGCACTGCAAAATAAAAGAAACATCAAAGGTTTGTGGGTATTTACAATTGATTTTTAGGTAGGTAATTATTCATGCATGAAACGCACTAGTGTTACTCCAGGCTTAGCTTTTACTTGATTATGAATTTCCAGGCGTTAGCCACTCACCCTATGTCTTTCGTCTGGAAACTACTCACATACATTTTGTTTTCAATGTGGTCTAGATATTCAGCTGTAAATCACATCTAAAATAGGAGTAAGACACAACAACTTAAACAGCACTCGTCTTTTACTTGCATTAAGTTTGCATTATGGGCACAGCTATGTTTTCACCCTGCATTCTGTTGTACATTGTTCCTCTACCTTTATGGGAGCTTGTCTCCACCTATGCAGTCTGTGTGCAAACCAAAGGTGGAAGTCTCTACTCCTCCTCACACGGCGCACTTATGGCGAGAAAGCAAAAGACACACAATTGATGGATGGAATGCGGAACAAATCAAACATTCACCTCTAGTCAAGAGATCTGGGTTAAATCCATTGTTCTTTTGCTCACCATGCCACCCCAGTTTAGACCCAGTCATATGCAAATCAGTCTTGACCCTGTGCCTCATGGGAACAGTCCAGCCCGAACTGCCAAGCCAGGTCCTCCCTGGACCAGAAACAAGCATCCTGGGACCAGTTTTGGGGTATCAACCCTCATCAGCCAAGCTAGCTTGAATCCAGTGGCACAGTGAGCCCGGGTTTAATTATATTAAAGAGTTTCACATCTTCAAATTTGATTGTGCTGGGACACTCTGATTTTGAAGGATCTATCTTCTTTTAAGGAGGAGAGGTCATTTGGCCAGGGTCAGTTGCAACATTGTTTGCTTCATGTACCTCAACTTCAGTAGTCAAAATGTTGTCATTAACACAGGCATTAGAATTCCCTGAAGCAGGCATACTCCTAGAGGATTACAGGACACTGGTGACTCACAAGCATTGGTGCTCGTGGACACATATAAGCACCTTTCAGTCTGAGAAATGTCCATGTTAATAGCCCCCATGACTCATTCCAAGTAATTTCAATGGTAGAGACAAACAAACAGCCCTTCCATGAACCAAAGTTCCCAACAGCCTTCCTTTTACCCATGATTCAAACCGTAATTATAGGGCAGACAATTAAAGAGGAGTGGCACCGCCCTGGCTCTTCTGGTCACTAACAGGTCTGCCTATAGCCTGGACTTTGCCCAGGTGAGTCCTACAAAGTGGGGATGTAGAATGTGCTAAATAGCACTCAGTCACTTGGGAAAATTCTCTTCCTGCCACCAGTGCTCCCTGGGAGACTATGGGGCCGATTCTGATTCAGGCCGGTAAACGTACCGACCGACTCGGTACGGGAATTTAGTCCGACCGACACGTACCGGCGCTGCCCGATCCGCGTAGTACGATGCAATGCATGTGAATTACGACCGACTCGTAAGGAACACAAGCCGAACGACCGAACCGCACGGAAACCAGCTATCCGTCCGGAAAACCACGCGAATCGAACCGACCGACACGCACCAGGAATGAACCCGACAGAAACGTACCCGCAAACTCCGACCCGCGCAGTACGATGCAATGCGTGTAAAACCAGACCGAGTCGCACGGAGCTCAAGCCGTACGACCGACACGCATACAAAACGGAGCCGAAGCAACCCAATACTCCACGACCGACGCGTACGCCGCACATGAAACACAGCAGAAACACAGCTTGAAAGACTCGGAGAAGCTCGCACGAGCCAACTGCAGCGTCCTACTCGGTCAGAAGAACGTCTCCTACATGCCCAAAAACTACAAACGAAAAAATACAAAAAAAGGGCCAAAAAAGCAATGACAAAGTCAATAAATACTGGGGGGAAAAAAAATGGAACAAAGACACACCCACAACTCCACCCATATAAAGGCCACAAATCCCTACCATGATCCTTTGCAAATTCAAATGACCTGCCAGCACAGAACACCATCAGACAGCAACCACAGACACACCCACAACTCATCCATCACACAAGCCACACACCATTAGCACCTCCCAAATAGCACCCTCACATACACCCAGCAAAACCTACACACACACACCCTCACCTGCACACCCACACACACATTAATCCCCACCACCACCCATCACCATGCCCCCAAAGAAGAATTCAAAGTTCCTAGACAGTGAATTGGAAGTGCTGGTAGATGAAATCCTCAGGGTAGAGCCACACTTGTTTGGTACATTGGTCCAACAGACCCCCATGTCGCAGAAAACCAAGATGTGGGAGAGGATCGTCAACAGGGTGAACGCACAATCACCATGTTTGCGCACAAAGGAAGACATCCAGAACAGGTGGTATGATGTGCGCAGGAGGGTCAAGGCCCTACTCAAGAAGGATTATACCTTGAGCCATCGCACCGGCAGTGGCCCTCCTGCCAAACCAGTATACCTCAGGCCCTGGGAGGAGAAGGTGCGGGCCATCCTACCACCAGAGAGCGTACATGGACTATCAAACATCCCAGAGCCTGGTGAGTACACAATATACCCAATATCGTGGACAATACACACACATCACTGTCAAGGGGATAGTGAATCCATGCACCGTTAGCAAAGCCACAGTAACAAAAACATAATCATCCCAAGATGTGTATGTTAGTTAGACAAACACAATACCTGCCATCCCATAGTGATATGTAACTGTGTCATGACATGTACAAACCCAACAACAAATAGAGCAAGGCAGTGGCACAAATCTAACCAACAAACACTGTCAGACATTTTGCCACCACTAGAACACCACCTCACAGGGAAGCTCACTGAAAGGAAGGAATTCTGTGTATGCTGGTGAAGTCAGTGTAGCCAATAGCATGATGGGAGTTGTAGTCACAGATATTGGTCACCCTCACAATTGGCCCATCAACACCACTCTGAACCATGCTCACATCACAGGGAGTGGAAAAGAACTGACAAGATGGCTGACACTGGGTACTGCTGTGGGGAGCACAAGCCCCTGCTGGGAACTGTGCACCAACCAACAGCAGGACACCACTGACTGACATCCTGAAAGCAAACTTGCACTCCCTGCAATGGAAGCACGTTCCATGGTGGGATATCTGGCTGGGTGGGAAGGAGGACTGACAGCACTGACCATAGTTACCAGCAGCTTTTCTCACACATACCCTTAACACAAACTCCACATAACTCACCTGGGAGAATGCATTGCCTCACACTCTAATTAAATATCCCACAAAGAACCACCACCCTGGGTTATGCTGTGTGAAGATCAGGGACACTTTTGGGACTTGTAGCCAAACTAACGCCAGGACAACACTGTCAGCCATCCTGTCAGCACAGGCACACTACCCCACAGGGAAGCAGAGTCGAAAGGAAGAAAGTATGGGCATGCTGGGAAGGGGGGTGTAGGCAATAGCATGATGGGAGTGGTAGTCACAGCTCAACATCCCCCACCCGCATGGCCCGGCAAGCTCACACTGAAGCATGCACACCTCACAGGGAATGAAAAGCCACTTCCAAGATGTCTGACACTGGCCTCAGCTGTGGGGAGCACAAGGCCCTGCTGGGAACTGGGCACCAACAAACAACAGGACACCACTGTCAGCCATCTTGCCATTGCTGTCACACTCACACACAGTGAAGTCCACTCAAAAGGAAGGAAGTATGGGCATGCTGGGAAGGGGGGTGTAGGCAATAGCATGATGGGAGTGGTAGTCACAGCTCAACATCCCCCACCCGCATGGCCCGGCAAGCTCACACTGAAGCAAGCACACCTCACAGGGAGTGAAAAGCCACTTCAAAGATGTCTGACAATGGTGCTCTGTTGTGGGGAGCACAAGGCCCTGCTGGGAACTGTGCACCAACAAACAAAAGGACCACACTGTCAGCCATCTTGCCATTGCTGTCACACTCACACACAGTGAAGTCCACTCAAAAGGAAGGAAGTATGGGCATGCTGGGAAGGGGGGTGTAGGCAATAGCATGATGGGAGTGGTAGTCACAGATATTGGTCACCCTCACAATTGGCCCATCAACACCACTCTGAACCATGCTCACATCACAGGGAGTGGAAAAGAACTGACAAGATGGCTGACACTGGGTACTGCTGTGGGGAGCACAAGGCCCTGCTGGGAACTGGGCACCAACCAACAGCAGGACACCACTGACTGACATCCTGAAAGCCAACTTGCACTCCCTGCAATGGAAGCACGTTCCATGGTGGGATATCTGGCTGGGTGGGAAGGAGGACTGACAGCACTGACCATAGTTACCAGCAGCTTTTCTCACACATACCCTTAACACAAACTCCACACAACTCACCTGGGAGAATGCATTGCCTCACACTCTAATTAAATATCCCACAAAGAACCACCACCCTGGGTTATGCTGTGTGAAGCACAGGGACACTTTTGGGACTCGTAGCCAAACTAACGCCAGGACAACACTGTCAGCCATCCTGTCAGCACAGGCACACTACCCCACAGGGAAGCAGAGTCAAAAGGAAGGAAGTATGGGCATGCTGGGAAGGGGGTGTAGGCAATAGCATGATGGGAGTGGTAGTCACAGCTCAACATCCCCCACCCGCATGGCCCGGCAAGCTCACACTGAAGCATGCACACCTCACAGGGAGTGAAAAGCCACTTCAAAGATGTCTGACAATGGTGCTCTGTTGTGGGAGCACAAAGCCCTGCTGTGAACTGTGCACCAACCAACAGCAGGACACCACTGACTGACATCCTGAGAGTCAACCTGCACCCACTGCAAGGGTGGCATGCTTCATGGTGGGATAACTGGGCTGGGGGGAGAAGGAGGGCCGGATGTCAACCAAATACCACCAATGCTGGCCATGCACACACCTCAACATTCACATTGAAATGCTTCAGCTTGGCAGGACAATGTGCTACACCAATATCAACCTCTGACTGTGACAACTTAGGACAATGCAATGTTCAGGCCCGCATCCAGAGGTACAGTCACAACTGTCAGATGTTTGAACCATTGATGCCTGTAGAAACATAACATACATTGTGTGTCTCTTTCAAAAACATGTGATGATGGGGACACAGCAGCAGATGATGAGGAGTCCCTGTCCCAGGCTCCGGGGGCCCCTGAGCTCTCTGGTGTGGAACAGCCTCTGCCCTCCTCGGATGGCGAAGACCTACCTGGCCCCTCCGGTGTGAGTCATCATGCAGCACCAGCAGGACCACCATCTGCACCCCCTGCACCCACTCCTCCAACATCTGCCAACACACAGACCACCCCCGCCGACACGGACAGACCAAGGACCACCAATGACAACAGCACAGGGACCCCGGCCCACCGTGAAGCAACGGACAACAACCCCAGTACCAACCCCCAAGGGGGCCTAGGGTCACCTGTGCGTGCCTCCGCAGGTCCCGCACGTGTGGCCAGGGGTGGTGGGAGGGGTGGTAGGCAGAGGTCACTGTTTGCAGAGGGGTCTGGACTGCACGATGACCCACAACTGGTACGCATTGCTGATGCGTACCAGAATAGCACCGGAGAGGTCAGCCAGGTAGTGGGGATCCTCAAGGACATTCAACAGCAGCAGGCTGCCCATCATGCCCGCTTGGACTCCCACATGTCCCGTGTGGAGACACACATGTCTCGCATGGAGTCCAAGTGGGACACATTGGAAGAACTGACAGCGGTGCATAGGGACATATTGACATGCCTCCGCCAGATTAGCACCAACATGGCCACACCTCCCTGTGTGCCCACAACATCTGGTGCCGCAACAACTGCAACTGCCACAGGGAGGGAGGATGACTCTGGTGGAGAGTCCTCTGCACCGCAGCGGCCTGCACATGAGGGTCCCCCCCGAAAGAAGAGGGGTCGTCTGAGGAAGGAAAACTGAGAGGCCGATGGCCATGTACATCCCCCAGGAACCCAACACCTGTTCTGGAAATTCCCCTTTGTGTGCAAACTGTTCACCCTGTCAAATGCAACTCAACTCTCCCACATGACATGGGGAGTTTAAGTTGGACCAATGTATCAGATGACTGTGGACTTTACTCAGGACATTTCTGCTACCAACACTTCCAACTCATCTGGGAACTTTGGATTCCAATCCCAATGTACAGCACCCACCATCCTGTGCACTATCCTCACACATGTATGTAAATAAACTCACTAATACACCATACTTGCCTCTGTTGTGATTCCAACGTTGTTTTTGTCATGGAGATGATGATCTGCTAAATGAGACTGTGCATGCTAACTGCTACAGCAAGTTCAACACCGTCATGTGAGTCATGGCGCTGTGACACATATGAGGGAGACACACCACTAGGGCTACACAACACATACACACCAGGGCCATCTGACTCATCGCCTACACTAATGTTGCCAGGAAATACAGTGGAATGCACAGACACCACACCTATTCACAGTCTGTGTTAACTAGCCCACAGGTGAAGTAAGCAAATGTCAGTCAGATGTGTGACCACAGACAACGCACATCCCAATGTGAAGCACAGGTATGTTACACATTTGCAACATGTTGTTTCCACTACAGATACAAGGTAATCCCACGTGGCAGTGGCCACACAGTCACCAAGTGTAGAGGAAATAAAGTCCAGGGGTGTGTGGCACATCACCTGCAGGGAAATGACTGCTTCCACCCTGGAAGTTGAATCATGGTGTCGGGGGATCACAGTTGACCAAACAACTCTGAAAGTACCCTGTGAAGGACAGACATGACACACAGTCAAAAGCACTGAAGAACAGGACAGAACTGCAATACTCATGCCCAATACATGTCACAAGATACCTACACAAAACCAAGTTAGCATGTCAACACTGTTGGGGAGTACAGACTACCTGTAAGGATACATCGCTGCACGCATACAGTCAAGTAGCACATGGCCACACTCAAACAGCAACAGAGCACCACCAACACATATCATGCAAACTCAAATCATTGACATACCAACTCTGTATACTCACATTCAGCTGAAGAAGTTGGTGATGAGCTGTGTGCGGACATCCCCCTCATCATCATCATCATCACTGGCATCGTGGCCCAGGCCAGGATCCTCCACAGGTGGCGGATGTTGGTCATCGTCATCCAGGATGAGAGGCAACTCCTTCTGCACTGCCAGGTTGTGTAGCATGCAGCAGACGATGACAATCTTGCACACCTTTGCAGGGGCATATGGGAGGGCCCCTCCTGTCTTGTCCAGGCAGCGAAAGCGGCTCTTCAGGAGACCAAATGTCCGCTCGATCACTCTCCTGGTCCGACCATGTGCCTCATTGTAGCGCATCTGGGCTGGTGTCACAGGGTTCCTGAGGGGTGTCAGCAACCACGGCATGTTGGGGTATCCGGAGTCACCTACATACAGACAATTGCACATTAGCTGACTTGGAAAAGAGGGTGGAATACTACATTGCAGAACACACACAATGGTACAAAGTCAGCACACACTGACAAGCAAGGCACGCTGGTTCTGCATCTGTGACATCATCCTCGGGATGCGACTACTCCTCATTACGTAGGCATCGTGTGCAGAACCGGGGAAACGTGCACACACATGTGAGATGCTCATATCTGCAAGACATACCACCAGGGCATTGATAGAATGGTAATGTTTCCTGTTCCTGTATGCCTGCTCATGTGCCTGTGGTGGTACCAAAGCCACATGTGTCCCATCAATGTAGCCGATGACATGTGGCATCCTCCCCAGGGCATAGAAGTCACGCTTGACGTCAGTGAGTTGTTGACGTTTAGGGAAATAGATGTACTGGTTCAAGTATCTCAACATCGCCTCCAAAACATTGCGTAGCACACGGCTGAACATGGTCTGTGACATCCCACCAGCAGACGCCACAGTGTGTTGAAAGGTACCGGTGGCAAAGAAGTGTAGGGCTGCCATCACCTTCACCTTGGGGGTCAGCGCTGCAGGGTATGGCCGGCCAGGTTGAAAATGTGGGGCCAACTGCACCGCCAATTCCTCAATAAGCGGCCTGTTGAAGCGGTACCGTCGGATGCAGTCACGTTCAACCATGGTTGCAAGGTCAGGGAATGGTCTATGGACAGCTGGTGCCCTGCAGTGCATAGGTGAACAAAGAAAGATTGTCAGTCACCCCACATATGTGGCATTGACCATACTTAATATCACATGATACATCATTACGAGACACAAGTACTTGATGTGTGTGCCGTTCTGAATGGACATATATGGCACCTACATGGCCAACATCTAACATCTCAGTTCAACATGTGTTGACAACAAGTTCCAGGTTGTGCTATGGGAATTCATTCGGCTGTGTCACAGTACCCATGTACTGCTGTCACATTCCAAACACACACCACAGTGACAAGTGAGGACAGATGTGCCCCAGGCATCACAGCTCTTTGACAGGTAGATTCCCAGGGACCCTGTATTGCCACATGGACACTGGCATGACATGGCGTATCATGTACACGCCAGCAAAACAACCATGACTCCCACAGGTAGTGGCCCCTGTTGCCTCTGCAGGACAGACATGGACGTCTGTGACACACACACGCACAACATCAAAGTCGATGCACAAACAACGTGGATGTGGAGACTGTCTCACATTGTGCACATGGAATCCAAGACATCTGAAACACAACATGCACACAGACTGTGGAGGGCCATCACAATTATGGCAATGGGTCACCCTGTGACGTACATACCATCCCACATGGGACTCAGGGTGTATGTGACATAACATCCACATACACAACCTGGAGATGTGACCATGCCACATGCTCTGAACTGAATAGTTGCACATCACAGTGGTCATGTGCACAACACACAAAGGATTCTGTCCCCATGAACACGTGCACAGCCTGGGAGTGGCTGCCCCCAAGTGCCACCCAACAAACCACATGTTGACCCCATACACACACAGGTAATGCAGCCTTACATGCCTTAGGATACAGTGTGGATAGGCTGTGGTGTTGTAGGTGTGCCCCTGAGTCCCCGGCAAGTAATTGTGGCTGACATACGTGCACCAGTGACAACCATGGTGACATATGCGAGTGACTTGTACAGGGACGCGTCGTACAGCAATGGACCGATCGGTGCGCACGCATTGGCCATTGCATATGATGTGGACGGATGCGTGTCGTTTTCCGAAATACGCGTTGTACAGCAATGGACCGATCGGTGCGCACGCATTGGCCATTGCATATGATGTGGACGGATGCGTGTCGTTTTCCGAAATACGCGTTGTACAGCAATGGACCGATCGGTGCGCACACATTGGCCATTGCATATGATGTGGACGGATGCGTGTCGTTTTCCGAAATACGCGTTGTACAGCAATGGACCGATCGGTGCGCACGCATTGGCAATTGCATATGATGTGGACGGATGCGTGTCGTTTCCCGAAATACGTGTTGTACAGCAATGGACCGATCGGTGCGCACGCATTGGCCATTGCATATGATGTGGACGGATGCATGTTGTTTTTCGAAATACGCGTTGTACAGCAATGGACCGATTGGTGCGCACGCATTGGCCATTGCATATGATGTGGACGGATGCGTGTTGTTTTTCGAAATACACGTTGTACAGCAATGGACCGATCGGTGCGCACGCATTGGCCATTGCATATGATGTGGACGGATGCGTGTTGTACAGCAATGGACCGATCGGTGCGCACGCATTGGCTATGGACTGACATGATAACGGACGCGTTTTCGAAGCCTTTACGAGTCGGATGCAGTGAATTCAGTTGGCCACCCACAACAATGTTGCAAATTCATGGGTGTCATGAAGTTGAACTTTTGAAGGATACTGTGGGCGTGTATAAGTGGTGCAATTATATGGATTGGCCAGATTCAGAAGATGCAAACGATTTGGACCTATCACTTTGGACACATTGGACAGTATCTGCCTCTGTAGCACACATATAATGCTGGCTGTTCCCATGAGAGCTCACTTGCCTGCACTACATGCTCCAGGACGACATCTGCCACCACCACTGCTGCTGTCTCTGCATCCTCTGGCTACTGCAATGGCACGTACTGTGGAGAGAGCCCCAGCCTTCAGCACTGAGGAGAACCAGGCCCTGCTGGACAGCCTCCTTCCACAGTACAGCAAGCTGTATGGGAAACCAGGGGAGCAGGTGAGTGTGCTGTCCACTGCCTTACTAATTGTGCATGTTGTCTGACTAGCAAGACTTACAGGGTTGTCACCCCCCAAAGTGTGTAGTTACATGCACTGAACAGGTATAGTGCAGTAACAGTGCATTCCAACAAGGTTTTACTTCCCAGGCAATGATACCATTTAGTAACTGCTGGACAACTGTTCATAGCCATAGTTGCACTACCTGTGTACATCATATGCCCCTGTGATTGAGACATGTATATCCAACTGTGTGATGCACGGATATGTTGCATGTGTAGTAATGGCCTTTTCACTTTGTCATCCTCACAGGTTGATGCCCACCAGAAGCAGGACATCTGGCTGACCATCGTCCGGGCAGTAAGATATGTGGGGGTCTACAGGCGCAGGATCCGCAACTGCCAGAAGAGGTGGCAGGACCTTCGTGGCTGGACCCGGAGGATTGCAAGGGTCCAGCTGAAGCTGTCGCCTCCTCGCAGGAGGGGCGGACACTGGACCCTGACCCCCCACATGCTCCGGATTCTGGTGGTTGTCTTCCCTGACCTGGATGGGCAGCTGAAGGCCAGACAGCAGCAAGGAGGGGGTAAGTGCTAGCCTTTTCTGTGTACTATGACTAACATGCTCTATGCACTCCTTTAGCCTGGTTCCACGTCCACAGTACAACTGTCTTGTCGTCCTGGACTCATGTCCCTCACTTGTCTCATGCCCCCTCCTCATCTGATACACAGGTGTGGCCCTTACAGTCTTTGACTTAGGTCACTTGGGTACTGTGTACTTGCAGTTACCTGTGGTTCAAGTTGGGGACAGCATCAGTTACAGGAACTTTGTTGTGGGCTGCATGGGTGGTACAATTGCTCACACAATGCCTGTGATCTGACATGTACTCTGGGTATGGCTTCACAATGTGTTCCAATTGCTGCTCTGACTCACCACATGTCTGGGGTATGTGCCACACACCCATGCTGCAGCAGAGACCAAGGGGGGAGCCTCAGAAGTATGTACATCATGTGTGTGACACATGCATAGCCACCTGCCTAGTGTTCAGGGCAATACCATGTTGCACAAGGACCAGGACTGTAATGCCTACTCCGTACATCGAAGGCACTCTGTTCTCCCTCTCCCGTGTGTCAGCATACATATTGGGCATTGTGAAGGGTGCACTCAGGTGTCTGCCTCTGTGTCACCATGGTGTGGCCTTGCTTTTTTGACTCCTGGAGTGTTTAACAATTTGGGGTGGCCAGCCATCTGAGTTGTGACTATGGGATCTGCTACATTGGTTAATGCATAGGTCTCTGATCCCTTGACTGTGCACAAAGGTGTATGAAACATTGAGGTGCAGGCAGCTTTGGTTCATTCTCATCAGACGGTGAAGTGCCCATGTGTATGGATTTGTGTTTGCAGTCACTCAAATGTCTCATTTGATTGACGTGGGATCATCTTAGTCCTCATGATGTGGGTGGCCAGGGGTGCACATGTGCACCTGTCAGCTACAGGGCTTGCATACCCAAAACTTCTATGATTGTGACACAGTGTAGACTGGTGTTGTGTGTGTGCACTGCCCCTGTGACAGGAGACAGTTATGACTGACTTGCCAGACAGGCCTGTGCCATGACATTCAACTCGCAAAGGGTGATCCAGCAGTAGTGTGATATGTCCTGCAAGCACACCATTGTCGCATTGTTTATCAGGACATGAGGACATCATTGTGTCTGGTGATGGAAGCAAAACCCGCATATCGACAGAGACTCTGCCCGTCACTTTTCCTGACACATGTACTGAGTCAGTGGCAGGAGATGGCATGTGTTTGGAGTGACACATTTCCACATGTTCTCTTGGATGTCCTACAACTGTGTATGTGGTGCATGTGTGCACATATGATTAGTCGCATACAACAGGCACCAGACAGATGGGTGCATGGACAGGTAGGATATGTGTGGCATGAATGACTGTCAGGCAGACAATGGGCTTCTTCAAATCAGTGTCAGCACTTATTGCAATGTCTAGCAAATGATGGCAGGGCTTGCTCTGTGATGTGCTGTACTTACTGTGGCGTGTGTGGTCAGTACAGGTGACTAATGTTGCTCTGTTTATCCTGATTCTTTGCAGATACATCGACGGCCAAAGGAGGAGACAGCTCCACGGACCAGGAGGAGCGGCAGAGCCAGACTGGGTCCACTGCAGGGGAGACCGAGGGACCCAGTGGCACGGAGGGTGAGGGGAGCCCCACTGAGGAGACCTCAGCTACGACCACCTCGGCTGGGGACCACAGCACTTCCAGTGAGGACTCCCTTGTGGAGGCGGGTGTCAGCAGACCAGAGACAAAATCAAGCAAGTCTGCCCCCGCCACCACCACCATCTCCACCCTCCCATCTGCTCCCATCCCACATGTCCGTGATGGCTCCCGTGTAGGGGAGCGTGTCTCCTTGTTGCCAGGCAACGCACCCCCTGCCTCTGTCTCCCCTGCTGCCCTGAGTGTGGAGTCTGTGGACTTGCTTAAACAGATCCATGTAGGGCAGACATCAGTGCTGAGTGTCCTCCATGCACACACGGGTCTGTTGACACAACTGGTGTCATTCATGGAGGGCATGTCATCTGGCATGTCTGCCCTACATCGGACCAATCAGTCCATGGCCTCCTCACTGATGGCAGCAGTGTCCCTCCTGCAACAGTCCCTCACCCCTCCTACCTCTGCCCCATCCACAATCCCCAGCACCCTGCCTGTCCCAAGCACACACACACCAGCACAGGGACCCACCAGCACAGACACAAGCAGCACACAGACACACATGCCAAAATCCAGACGCACACGCACGCACAGTCAGGGGACCGATACCTCACTCACAGGGGATGGGGCCCAGGAACACACACACGCATCCACGAGCACTGCGCAGTCCTCAGATACCTCTCCCTCCAAAATCCCTTCCCTTGCCTCACCTGCAACCCCCCCTCCCAGAAGCTCTTCCTCTGTGAGCTTGGCCTCTTCCCCACGATCCATCTGAGCCAACGCACAGGCGGAAGAGGCGACCACCACACACAGAGGGGAGTGCCCCTCACACCCGGACACCCTCCCCCAGGCACAGGCAGACTGAGGACCCCATTCAGAAGTCCCCCTGGACCAGGAAGGGCAAGACCCCACCACCACCACCATGCAGCTCCACCACACAGTCTCTCTCCTCCATCCCCCAGGCCACCACTACACAGGTTCCCCCGCCACACCCTGCCCCAGGTTCCCCCACACACCCATACCACATCCCCAAAATGCTTAGGCCGTCCCCCCCTACCACTTGCTCTTCCACCCCCAAGCCAGACGCTCAGCCTGTTTGTGCCACTGGTGTGGAGACCGGGTCCCCCCTCTGTCCTGCCCACCTCATCTGCCCCCCTTCCACTCCCTTGGAGTTATGCACTGCAGTGGAGTCCACAACAACCCCGTCTGACTTGGGCACTGCAGTGGGGACCCAGTCCACTCCATCTGACTGGCCCACTGCTGTGGTGCCAGCACCCACACCATCTGACTTGTGCCCTACAGTGGTGCCGGCCCCCACTGAGTCAGACACCTCCACTGCAGTTGCCGGTGACACTCCTGCACCCACCACCCCTTCACTGCCTCCTTCTGGCATCCCCTGATCCTGTCCCTGCGGTGCCTGGCCTGCCCCTTGTATGCCCCTCCGAGGGGGATGTCCCCTGTCCGTACCAGTGCAGGCAAGCAATGGGTGACAAGTTGTCACATATCACCCTGATCGGACTGTGTATATGGACTGGCCATTGGCCTTAGTTTCTTTTGGACTTCTAATTTTTCTTTCAAATTTGCTGAACAAAGCCTCTATTTGTGTATTAGTGGTTTTTCTTTTGATGTACATGATGTAGATGAGTATCATCATGCATTTGCTGTTGTAATAGTGTTCAGATCAGGTAAATGAAGTGTTGCTGTGATGGACTCCATGTGGTCCATGGGATATGTGTCCTAATCTAGTCTGGATCCATAGCATCCTTTGCTGCAGTCTGAGGGTGTAATGTTCTGCATTTGACACAGGGATGTACGTTTTGCATTTGTAAATTGACATCTGTGGCTTACACTGATGCACATCTGGTGGGCTTACCACTGTTCAATGTTTCGATTTCCCTGACTGTGTGCCCATCTCCACTGGACATGCAGTTTAGCACATCAATGTTGAAGGACTCATCTGTGTGTACAGTGCAACTTGCTTGACACGTGTTTTGGGTATATGCAGATGACTGACGTGACACTCCCATACCCAGGCTGATGTGAGCAGAGCCTTCAGTGTGTTGTGATTGTTGACTCACTGACCGAGTGTTTTGCTGATATGTTTGAGTGGTGCACAGACAAGGTTTGGCACAGTGGACCTTCCACAGGAGTGGAGTGCCCTCATGGCAGTGTGTAATCCCGTGACATTGCCTGGGCCCGTGTTGTGTGTTGTGTAAGCATGTCTGTGTGTGTTCCCTTCCCTTTTCCTACACCGGCTGTGTCCCTACGGATGTTCCTGTTTGTGATGCTTGCTGAGTTGTCCTGTGTTCATCCAGCATCTTGTACCTGGTTTCTCCGTGATGTGGGTGCATGGCAAACTAATGTTCATCAGGTTGTCATCCCTAGTTGTCTTTGTTGTCACGGCTGGGGATGTGGGCAAACGCAGATGAGACACAGTCAGGATTCCCCTTGGCACTTGTTGGTTACACAAGTCATGTAATTTACAGTTTGTGGTAGCTTTCAGTGATTGTGACACGTTGTGTGTGTGACTGCTGCCACTACTCAGGGTCAGAGCTGCAATGTTGGAAGTTGTCTACGTGTGTTCTTTGTGGGTGACCTTGGCTTCTTCATTGGTGTGTGACTGTGGCCGGGATCCCATTGATTGGGGTGGAGTTCACGTCATGCCCATGTACGGCGTACTGTGCAGTGTGTCAGACATTCACGAGTCTTGTTGACTGGCCAGGTGTGATGGGTTTCTGCACCTTAGTTCCCACAACCACCCCTGGGATTGTCATGGGTGCATGTGCAATGTCACCTGTTCATGTGAGGTTCACTGCTGCACATTGGTGGAGATCAAGGTGTGTGGTGTTGAGTGTGTGCAAATGTGAGTTGTTGCACGGCTAGAACCCTACCTCCATATTGGCCTTGGCTGACAGGCCGTGCTGATTGATTTGTGCTTGTGTAGGTGTGATGGTAGTTTGTTGCTCAGGAGACATGGCTGTGGTTCACAGTGTGACCGACATCTACCTTTGTCATCACAGTGGGATTATCATGCAGGCTAGTGTCACCACAATGTGGGGTCCCTGGGGGTAGTGCTGTGGTGGGTCTGTGTCTTGCTGTGTTAGTTGCTGTTCCTACAAGCTTGTGTGACATGTGTAATTTGGGCTCCCTCTCATCTAACAATGCCTGATTGCCCACAAAGGGGAATCCGATCCATGAGGTACTTTTGTATGGCAATGTATACACATCTGTGTAATTGGAATTCAGGCCTCGTCATGTGTTGTGTGGTTGCCTGGGGACACTGGCACACCCCCCATCACCTGTTGTGTTTGATATGCAGTGTGAGGCTGCCTGTTTGTGTTTGTACATCTGCACCACTGCATTGGCATATCTTTGGTGTGCCATTGCCTGTATGTTGTTTGGAGGATTTCCCATGCTGTCCCTGGGACTCCTAGGTCATCAGTCAGCAGAATAATCATGGTTCGTATGTCCCATTGCTGCCATGGTATGGTATTTGTTCACCTCACATCTACAGTCTCCCCAGGATATCTACATTTGTGTGTCCATTAGTGCAGATATGTGGGTCTGCATTATGATGGTCACTTCTGACATTGTGTAATTGATAAATGGAGACGATGTCAGTCCCCATGGGTGATGTTTGTCTGCACATGGCCAAAGGTATGTTTTATTTGCACTGCACTGTTTGCCTCACCCAATCTATGTTGCTATGGGACACAACCACTACTTTGCCACTGATGTGTTTGTTGTTCTGTGACCAGGAATCATCCATGCTGTTTGGCAGTTGCAGCTTTTTCCATGATAACACTTACCTTTTGGTCACGGTGATGATGGGGGTTTGAACCCCATTGCCACAATGTTCAAAATGTGCTTCAGCTATGGACCCCACACTTACCTTTTGGTCACTGTGATGATGGGGGTTTGGACCCCATTGCCACAATGTTCAAAATGTGCTTCAGCTATGGACCCCACACTTACCTTTTGGTCACTGTGATGATGGGGGTTTAGACCCCATTGCCACAATGTTCAAAATGTGCTTCAGCTATGGACCCCACACTTACCTTTTGGTCACTGTGATGATGGGGGTTTAGACCCCATTGCCACAATGTTCAAAATGTGGTTCAGCTATGGACCCCACACTTACCTTTTGGTCACTGTGATGATGGGGGTTTAGACCCCATTGCCACAGTGGTCATGGTCTGCTTGCATTGTGAAGGCCACACACATTTTTGTGTGACACATGTGATAGGGGGTCACATTGTATGTTCAATGTCATGTTCAGTGTTGTAGGCATTTGACACAGACTACACACTCTTGTCATGATGTTGGGGGGATGTCTTTTGCTGACATTCCTTATGTTGGAGTATGCTGGTTGTGTCATGCATTACACGTCCTATGAGTGGGGATGGTAGTTGCGACAGGCATCCAGCCCCCCCTGAGTAGGGGTGGTGGTAGTGGTAGGCATCCAGACCCCCATGAGTAGGGGTGGTGGTAGTGGTAGGCATCCAGCCCCCCCTGAGTAGGGGTGGTGGTGGTGGTAGGCATCCAGCCCCCCCTGAGTAGGGGTGGTGGTAGTGGTAGGCATCAATTCCCCTATGTGTGGGGATGGTAGTAGTGACAGACATCCAGCACCCCATGAGTAGGGGTGGTGGTAGTGGTAGGCATCCAGCTCCCCTGAGTAGGGGTGCTGGTAGTGACAGGCATCCAGCCCCCCATGAGTAGGGGTGGTGGTAGTGGTAGGCATCCAGCCCCCCTGAGTAGGGGTGGTGGTAGTGGTAGGCATCCAGCCCCCATGAGTAGGGGTGGTGGTAGTGGTAGGCATCCAGCCCCCCTGAGTAGGGGTGGTGGTAGTGGTAGGCATCCACCCCCTGAGTAGGGGTGGTGGTAGTGGTAGGCATCCAGCCCCCCATGAGTAGGGGTGGTGGTAGTGGTAGGCATCCAGCCCCCCCTGAGTAGGGTTGGTGGTAGTGGTGGGCATCCAGCCCCCATGAGTAGGGGTGGTGGTAGTGGTAGGCATCCAGCCCCCCCTGAGTAGGGGTGGTGGTAGTGGTAGGCATCCAGCCCCCCCTGAGTAGGGGTGGTGGTAGTGGTAGGCATCAATTCCCCCATGTGTGGGGATGGTAGTAGTGACAGGCATCCAGCACCCCATGAGTAGGGGTGGTCCCCATTGCCACAATGTTCAAAATGTGCTTCAGCTATGGACCCCACACTTACCTTTTGGTCACTGTGATGATGGGGGTTTGGACCCCATTGCCACAATGTTCAAAATGTGCTGGTCACTGTGATGATGGGGGTTTGGACCCCATTGCCACAATGTTCAAAATGTGCTTCAGCTATGGACCCCACCCTTACCTTTTGGTCACTGTGATGATGGGGGTTTAGACCCCATTGCCACAATGTTCAAAATGTGCTTCAGCTATGGACCCCACACTTACCTTTTGGTCACTGTGATGATGGGAGTTTAGACCCCATTGCCACAATGTTCAAAATGTGCTTCAGCTATGGACCCCACACTTACCTTTTGGTCACTGTGATGATGGGGGTTTAGACCCCATTGCCACAGTGGTCATGGTCTGCTTGCATTGTGAAGGCCACACACATTTTTGTGTGACACATGTGATAGGGGTCACATTGTATGTTCAATGTCATGTTCAGTGTTGTAGGCATTTGACACAGACTACACACTCTTGTCATGATGTTGGGGGATGTCTTTTGCTGACATTCCTTATGTTGGAGTATGCTGGTTGTGTCATGCATTACACGTCCTATAAGTGGGGATGGTAGTTGCGACAGGCATCCAGCCCCCCCTTAGTAGGGGTGGTGGTAGTGGTAGGCATCCAGCCCCCCATGAGTAGGGGTGGTGGTAGTGGTAGGCATCCAGCCCCCTGAGTAGGGGTGGGGGTGGTGGTAGGCATCCAGCCCCATGAGTAGGGGTGGTGGTAGTGGTAGGCATCCAGCCCCCTGAGTAGGGGTGGTGGTAGTGGTAGGCATCCACCCCCTGAGTAGGGGTGGTGGTAGTGGTAGGCATCCAGCCCCCCATGAGTAGGGGTGGTAGGCATCCAGCCCCCCCTGAGTAGGGGTGGTGGTAGTGGTAGGCATCCAGCACCCATGAGTAGGGGTGGTGGTAGTGGTAGGCATCCAGCCCCCCCTGAGTAGGGGTGGTGGTAGTGGTAGGCATCCAGCCCCCCTGAGTAGGGGTGGTGGTAGTGGTAGGCATCAATTCCCCCATGTGTGGGGATGGTAGTAGTGACAGGCATCCAGCACCCCATGAGTAGGGGTGGTGGTAGTGGTAGGCATCCAGCCCCCCCTGAGTAGGGGTGGTGGTAGTGGTAAGAATCCAGCCCCCCCCTGAGTAGGGGTGGTGGTAGTGGTAGGCATCAATTCCCCTATGTGTGGGGATGGTAGTAGTGACAGGCATCTAGCCCCCCCTGAGTACGGGTGGTGGTAGTGGTAGGCATCCAGCCCCCCCTGAGTAGGGGTGGTGGTAGTGGTAGGCATCCAGCCCCCCTGAGTAGGGGTGGTGGTAGTGGTAGGCATCCAGCACCCCCTGAGTAGGGGTGGTGGTAGTGGTAGGCATCCAGCCCCCCCTGAGTAGGGGTGGTGGTGGTGGTAGGTATCCAGCACCTCATGAGTAGGGGTGGTGGTAGTGGTAGGCATCCAGCCCCCCCTGAGTAGGGGTGGTGGTAGTGGTAGGCATCAATTCCCCTATGTGTGGGGATGGTAGTAGTGACAGGCATCCAGCACCCCATGAGTAGGGGTGGTGGTAGTGGTAGGCATCCAGCCCCCCTGAGTAGGGGTGGTGGTAGTGGTAGGCATCAATTCCCCTATGTGTGGGGATGGTAGTAGTGAGAGGCATCCAGCCCCCATGAGTAGGGGTGGTGGTAGTGGTAGGCATCCAACCCCCCTGAGTAGGGGTGGTGGTAGTGGTAGGCATCCAGCACCCCCTGAGTAGGGGTGGTGGTAGTGGTAGGCATCCAGCCCCCCTGAGTAGGGGTGGTGGTGGTGGTAGGTTTCCAGGACCCCATGAGTAGGGGTGGTGGTTGTGGTAGGCATCAATTCCCCTATGTGTGGGGATGGTAGTAGTGACAGGCATCCAGCACCCCATGAGTAGGGGTGGTGGTAGTGGTAGGCATCCAGCCCCCCCTGAGTAGGGGTGGTGGTAGTGGTAGGCATCCAGCACCCCCTGAGTAGGGGTGGTGGTAGTGGTAGGCATCCAGCCCCCCCTGAGTAGGGGTGGTGGTGGTGGTAGGTATCCAGGACCCCATGAGTAGGGGTGGTGGTTGTGGTAGGCATCAATTCCCCTATGTGTGGGGATGGTAGTAGTGACAGGCATCCAGCACCCCATGAGTAGGGGTGGTGGTAGTGGTAGGCATCCAGCCCTCCCTGAGTAGGGGTGGTGTTAGTGGTAGGCATACAGGCCCCTATGGGTGTGTATGGCATTGGTGATAGCCATCCCGCCCCTGTGGTTCTGCTGTTGCTAGTGTACGGCATTTCTGCATCCCTATGTGTGTGTGACATATGTCGGGTACGTGTCGTTTGTTTGTGTAGTGGGTGTTTGACTTACCGTCTGCGCCGTACGCATCCGTACCGGTTCCGGTAATAGATGTAGAGTATTGGTAGGACCTGCGCGATGGGATTCATGGTTGGTTCGTCTCGTTCGGGTTTCTTGTGGCTTCGACTCGTACTCGTAGCTGGCTTGTTCGTCTCGTAGCCGTGGATCGTCTTGTGGCGCGAATCGGAGCTTATGTGCGGCTCTCCCGGATGCTCTGACGTGCCGGACGTAGCGACCAGTTCGGCGCGTACGGATTGCGCATCGTACTAGTCCGGCCGGAAGGTGCTGTGTATTTACTTCCGTGCGACTCGAATCAGCGTTTCAGGATCCGGCTCGGTCGGGGAACTGGAGATGGAATGGGTACGTACGGCTCGTTCGGAATTTTAGCAGTAATGCGCAGCGTACTTGCTCTCTCGGACGACTGTTCGAATCGTTCGGGAAAAACGCGTTCGGCTCGTATTTTTTCCGAACGAATCATATTCGGTGCGCTTCCGGCCGAGATCGGAATCGACCCCATAGTCTCACCCTTTTCCTGGCCTCTGACACAGACAGACAGTTCAGCCTCCCATGCATTGAGGATGTGGAGCTCGCTAAATATCCCTCAGCCACCTGGGAAGATCCTCCTCCTGCCACCAGGGCATTCTGGTAGATATAGCTTCCCCTTCCCTGGCCTTCAATTCAAATAGACTATCCAGTGTCCCGCAGAGCATTCTGGGTCCAACCTTTGGCTGTACGGAGAAGGTTCTGAGTGAAGGTAATGACCTCAGCCTCCAACAAGGCCATTTAATGAGTGGGAAAGGTGTTCAACATGGTAATTGGTCATAATATCGAAATTTAAATATCGACTGACAATAATATCGATTTTTGTTTATCGAGAATACCACTATATCGATGTATTTTATATCGATGACAAAAATATCGTTTTTTTAAAAATAAATATCGAAGTATGAAATATCGAGTGAAAAATATCGTTATAAGAAAATATCGTTTTATAGCATTGTAAAAAATATCGAACAAAAGAATATATAATGTATAAAATATCGTTCTTTGAAAATGTCGAAATAGTATTTTTTAATATTAAAATATATATATATTTTTTGTATTAATAGTTGTAGTAAATTGTATTAAAATATTAATTGTAATATAAATTTTAGGAGCGGGATGTTGGGTTATTAGGGGATAAGGGTGGGGAGTGTTTTAAAAATATTACTTAAATTTTTTTTTTTAAATTTACAATTTATATTTGAAATGTGAAATGTTGTTTTAGGAGCGGGATGTTGGGTTATTAGGGGATAAGGGTGGGAAGTGTTTTAAAAATATTAGTTTAAAATTTAAATTTAAAATTTAAATTCGAAATTCGAAATGTTGTTATAGGAGCGGGATGTGGGGTTATGAGGGGATAAGGGTGGGGAGTGTTTTAAAAATATTAGTTTAAAATTTAAAATTAAAATTAAATTTTAAATTTTAAATTTTGTTTTAGGAGTGGGATGTTGCGTTATTAGGGGATAAGGGTGGGGAGTGTTTTAAAAATATTAGTTTAAAATTTAAAATTAAAAGTAAAAATTAAATTTGAAATTTGAAATGTTGTTTTAGGAGTGGGATGTTGGGTTATTAGGGGATAAGGGTGGGGAGTGTTTTAAAATTATTAATTTGAAATTTGAAATATTTATTTAAATTTAGAATTGAAATTAGAAATTTTGTTTTAGTAGTTGGATGTTGAGTTATTAGGGGATAGGGGTGGGGAGTATTTTTAAAATAGAAAAATCTTTAAAAAATTTGGAAAATCAAATTTAAAATTTAAAATGTAGTAGGTGTGGATTGTTGTTTTAATATGGGATAAGGGTGTGGTACTAGTTTTTTACGTTTTAAAAAACTTTATAAAAAAATAAAATAAAATTTTTAAAAATTAAATAATAATTGTTTTTGGGAGTAGGATGTAGTGTTTTTGGACGATGTGGATGGGGAGTGTTTTAAAAAAATATCAAATAAATTATAGAAATAAAAAATAAAAAATTATGTTTTTTTTTTTTGAATTATTAAAATTTGTATTTTTAGTGGTTAGTATTGGTAAATTTAATTTTTAATAAATGTATTACGGATTTTTTTTTAATTAAATTAAATATGTTTGAAATTTTTGTACAAAAATTTATTGAAAAAGATTTATTTATATTTATATTAAAGATTAGGATTTTTCTAAATAGTTTAAGTTATAAAAATGTTATAACAATTTATTAATTTTTTAAAAAAAACTGTATTAATACTTTATATTTAGTCTATTTTTTTAATTTTAATATTATGTAAAAGTATTAATTTTAAAATAATTTAGATCATATAAAGTGTAAAGTTAAACATGTTCCTTGAATTATTAATAATTGTAGTGGGAATATTGAATTAAATATCTTTAGTGTCCTTTGCCTTCCCTCATATAATAGAAAGTGGAGTGTGAATAGTTAATTATATAAGTTTATTGTCCATGACCTTCCCTGACTTAATAATAACAGGAGTGGGAATAGTAAATTATATATCTTTAGTGTCCAGCACCTTCCCTGACTTAATACTGACTGGAGTGGGAATAGTAAATTATATATGTTTAGTCTCCAGCACCTTCCCTGAATTAATACTTACTGGAGTTGGAATAATAAATTATATATCTTTAGTGTCCAGCATCTTCCCAGATTTAATACTGACTGGAGTGGGAATAGTAAATTATATATCTTTAGTGTCCAGCATCTTCCCTGACTTTATACTGACTGGAGTGGGAATAGTAAATTATATATGTTAAGGGGCCGATTCCGATCTCGGCCGGTAGGGCTCCGAATCGGATTCGGCTTAACCGGATCCGATTCGGAGCCCTATTGCCCGACCGATTCGTACGCGCATCCGGGCGAGCGAGTACGATGCGAAATCGCCGACTGACTCGTCCGGGCGTCCCGACCGCTCCGACCGACTCGTTCCCAGGTCTAACCGCACCGACCGACTCGCTCGGACTCGACTCGCACCGCGCAATGGAGACGTTCCCCGGCCGGGTAAGTACGATGCGTGCCGCGAGCAGTCCGACCGAGCCGCGCACTCCGGCTCGAAAGAGCAGTTGGAGCCGTACTTTGGGGGTCCGTGTCGGACCCCCCTGTACGCGTAGCCGCGCGAGTCGCACACAGGGGGGACCCATGGGTCCCCCCTACCTGTGCGTGTACGGCACGAGTCGCTTCGCCGCGTACACGCTGTAGGGGGCGCCCTTGTCCGCCTCGCACCCATTGAGTCAATGGGAGCCCGCGTACGCGTTGTACGACAGGCTCCCATTGACTTCAATGGGAGTCCGACCGACTCGAGTCCGATGACATACGTGCGCATCGTACTCGTTCGGTCGGGCTGCACGGGTCCGATTCGGTCGGAAATCTCTCCGGGTCCGGCTCGGTCGGAGAGATTTCCGGCCCGAATCGGAATCGGCCCCTTAGTGTCCAGCACCTTTTCTGAATTAATACTGACTGGTGTGGGAATAGTAAATTATATATCTTTAGTGTCCAGCACCTTCCCTGACTTAGGGGGTCATTATGATAGCGGGCGGATCGCCCCCGCCGGCCCGGCAGGGGCGATCCGCCCGCCATCCACACAGCAAAGACCCCCACCATATTATGATGGCTGGGGGGACTGCGGCGGACGGAAAGACCTTCCGCCGCTTTTCTGCCGGTCGACTCGTCGACCGGCGGAAAACAAGGTTAATATGGTGGCGGTGTCTGCAAGACACCGCCATCCATATTACAATGCCTGCGGTGATCAGCCTTTCCATGGCGGCGTTGCCGCCATGGAAAGGCATGTGGTCTTTGCCTTCGGGGGCCCGTAGCGGTCCCCCAGGAAGTTGGGGGGTGGGGGGTGCACATGGGGGGTACCTATGGTACCCCCTGCATTTGCATGCACAAGGTGGTAGGCACCGTGCGGTGCCTGTCACGTTGTGAATGCAAATGCACAACGTGCATTCCCAGCATTGTGGCGGGCGGCGCTGTGAGCACCGCCCGCCACAATGCTGGCAATAGGGTTTGCCACCGCCACGGTGGCGGTGGCATCCTAATGTCATGTGCGGGACCGCCGCACCCCTTGCGGACGGTCCCGCATTCCGTTACGGTGGCGGGCGGACTTTGTCCGCCCGCCATCGTAATGGGCCCCTTAATACTGACTGGAGTGGGAATAGTAAATTATATATCTTTAGTGTCCAGCATCTTCCCTGACTTAATACTGACTGGAGTGGGAATAGTAAATTATATATGTTTAGTCTCCAGCACCTTCCCTGAATTAATACTTACTGGAGTTGGAATAGTAAGTTATATATCTTTAGTGTCCAGCACCTTCCCTGACTTAATACTGACTGGAGTGGGAATAGTAATTTATATATCTTTAGTGTCCAGCACCTTCCCTGACTTAATACTAACTGGAGTGGGAATAGTAAATTATATATCTTTAGTGTCCAGCACCTTCCCTGACTTAATACTGACTGGAGTGGGAATAGTAATTTATATTTATTTAGTGTCCCGCACCTTCCCTGACTTAGGGGGTCATTACAATGACGGGCGGATCGCCACCGCCCGTATGGCGGTGGCGATCCGCCCACCATTTCCCACCGCCCGCATGCCATTTCCCCCCTGCCATATTACAATGGCGGGGGGGAGCCCGGCGGACGGAAAGACCTTCCGCCGGTTTTCCGCCGGTCCCACAGGGGACCGGGCGGTAAAGGACCCTAATATGGTGGCGATGTCTGCAAGACACCGCCATCCATATTAGGATGTTGGCGGAAAGCAGCCTTTCCATGGCGGTGTTGCCGCCATGGAAAGGCATGTGGTCTTTGCTTCTGGGGGCCCGTAGCGGGCCCCCAGGATTTGGGGGGGTGGGGGTGCACATGGGGGGTAATTCGAATGCACAAGGTGCCAGGCACCGCGCGGGCCTGTCACGTTGTGCATTCAAATGCACAACATGCGTTTTTTGCATTGCAGCGGGTGCTGGTGACAGCACCGCCCGCCGCAATGCGAACAATACGGGATGCCACCGCCACCGTGGCGGTGGCATCCTAATACCCATGGCGGGACCGCCACACCCCTTGCGGACGGTCCCGCATTCCGTTGCGGTGCCCGCCATCGTAATGTGCCCCTTAAAACTGACTGGAGTGGGAATAGTAAGTTATATATCATTAGTGTCCAGCAACTTCCCTGACTTAATATTAGCTGGAGTGGGAGTAGTAAATTAGATTGGTTTACTGTCCAGCATTTTTCAGATTTAATAGTAAGTAAAATTAATATATATATATATATATTTATATGATATTTTTAATTAAATAAAATATATACATTGAATTAAAATATATATTTTAGGAACATATATAATGATAATAATTTAATAGAGAAAGAATAACACTTTTTAATTGTAAACATTATTTTATTATTTATTAATAACATGTTTAGGGTAAAATAATAAATTTTATTAAGGCAATATTATACAAGTGATGAAACAGAAACAAAATACATATTTTTAATGGATGAAAATGAAATATTTTGCATATATATGTTTATTCACATACAATACTTTTTTAACATACATGTTTTTTACTTTTTACATTTTAAAACATAGGTATATTTTTTTGTAGCAGGAAACATTTTTAAACATTTTTGTTTCTAACATTTTTGTAACAAACATAATTTTACAACATGTTTTTACAGTTTTGTTTTTGCATTCATAACATTGACAAAATATTTATATATATTTTTGTATGTATAGTATATCATATTGTACATATTTTCACATGAAAAAAACATAGAAACTTGTAATTTATTTTTTAACGTTATATATTTTTTTAATTAATATTATTAATTTATGATAAATTAATAATATTAATTAGTACTTTTTTCGCATTTTATACAAATATGCTTTTCAAAAGGTTACATTTTTCTTTAACATTTTAAACAGTTTTAGGCATTTCTGGATATGTATTGTAAATGATACAAATTAATAAGTAATTATAATAATTATTGTTATTATTTTTATTAATTATTATTATAATTTTACAATATAAAAAAAATGTTACATTTAAAAAAAAAAAATGAGTATAATAATCTAATATTTTTAGAAAATATATAAGTTGTTTAATTATGTATGTTCCCTATGTTTTAGAATTACTTTGTATGTGTTTGATTATTTAAGCAGCCATTTTTGTTTTACAGGGACTATTTTGTAACCGCTTACTGTTGTTTTGGGTCATTTCACAGGGGAGAAGCTCGCGGTTAGATGCTGCATCGCGTCGATGAAGGTAAGTTTAATTTACTATATTTACATTACATTTTTACTTGTATTTGCATGTTGTTAAGTGGTAGTTAGTATGTGTAGTGGTAGGTTGTTGTGTTTTTGGTGCGTTTTGGTAGTTCGTTATAGTTTAGCGAGATGTCGATAGTTTGTGTTTGCGGCCTAGTGTAGAAAGGGTAGGATATGTTTCTAAATGTGTGTTTATGGTACATAAAGTGTGTTTATATGTTGTTTATTATACTCTATGTGTATGTTTGTGTGGGTGGGTATGTTTATTTCTATTTTTACAGGTTTCGTTATCGGAATCTCGTTTTGTAGAGGATAGCGTTTTTTTTTATTAAGAAGTGTGTATTAGTATTTACTACTAATATTTATTTCACACTTTCTTAATTTTTCATCTTTTCCTGGAGCGTTTCTTTTTTTAAACACTATTTTCGGGTTTTTAATGGTTTAAAGTCGTTGGATTTATCGATACTGGATTTTTATTTTGGAACAGTTATATTTTTACATTTTTTTGGGGGTAAATTTTAATATTTATTTGGATTGAGAGATACCTGGATGGATTCACGAATTTTGCATTACGTTTTCTTCAGCTACAGAAACCGTAAGTGTTTAATTATATAATTGTGGGAGGGTATGTTGACTATATTATTTTATATATGTGTTATGTTTAGGTAAAATATAATTAAGATGTCAATATATATTTTTATAACTGCATTAAATATATATGACATATTATTTATATTTTACAAACTTAAGAAAAATTATATGTACAGTTACAAATTGTGTTTTGTAGGAAAGTTATTTTATATTGTTTTAGGAAAATTATTTAAAGAATTGTTTTTGCTATTAGTGATAGGTATTCTAGGCCTCTTGTAGTTGGGTATAGTGTTACCTGACTTTGTAGTAATTCGTACATTCTTTTGGTTTGTTTTGTGAGTTTAGGGCCTATTTGAGTTACAGATTGTTCCATTCTAAGTTCCTGGTAACTTTGTTCTTTTTGTAGGGCTTGGAGTAGTTTATGTAGGGTAGGTATCCCTCTTCCTGTTGTTGATTGGAAGGCATTATGCCATCCTTCAACAGCATTGTTGGTTTTGGCATGTTTGTTTAGTGTGCTCAAGTACACATTCCACCATGGAATGTGGAATTTGGGTAGTCTTCTGTGCCCTGATCTGTGGAGTCTTCCCACCCAGGTATCCTCAAAGTAATCCAATAGTGGGCTTAGTTTTTCTTCATGTCTTTTATAGTAGGGGCTTTCTATTAGGAGGTTATAGTGCTCTGCTACCTCAGTTACTGGAACATAGGCCAGTGCAATTAATTTTTTAACTTGGTATGCAAAAGTACTATCAGTTGCATACTCAACACTTAGGGCCCGATTCCGATCTCGCTAAAAATGCCTTCCCAATGCCATTCGTAGGCTTACCTTATGACCGACTCGTATCCGGAGCTTCCATCTACAAACGAGCAAGTACGATGTGTATTACAGGCAAATTTCCGACTTATTCGTCCGCTCCGATTCGTGCTCTATTTCACGACCGAACAGGCTCAGGAAACACGGAAATCGAGTCGTACGGAGGCTTTTCCCAACCAGTTTCCGGACACGCAAGTACGATGCGTCTTCACTACGCGTCGTACAGGGCGCCGCTTCCAGCACGTCACAGCATTCGGACGAGGCGTATTGAAGCTCCGATTCGCGCCAGAACACGATCAACGGGGATGAGACGGAGCAGACATGTATCCAATCGCGCATGTCTTCCCTATACTGTATGCCTACCGTTACCGACGCGCACGACACAGAAGGTAAGTCAGACACCTACCATACACCAAAATGACACGAAAGGAAACACTACCATAGGGGGGCGGATGCCTATCACTCCCAGCATTGTCCACCCCATAGGGGTGTGGATGCCTATCCCAGCATAGTCCACCCCATAGGAGGGTGGATGCCTATCCCAGCATTGTCCACCCCATAGGGGGGTGGATGCCTATCCCAGGATTGTCCACCCTATAGGGGGGTGGATGCCTATCCCAGCATTGTCCACCCCATAGGGGGGTGGATGCCTATCACTACCAGCAGAGTCCACCCCATAGGGGGGTGGATGCCTATCACTCCCAGCAGAGTCCACCCCATAGGGGGGTGGATGCCTATCCCAGCATTGTCCACCCCATAGGGGGGTTGATGCCTATCCCAGCAGAGTCCACCCCATAGGGGGGTGGATGCCTATCACTCCCAGCAGAGTCCATCCCATAGGGGGGTGGATGCCTATCCCAGCATTGTCCACCCCATAGGGGGGTGGATGCCTATCACTACCAGCAGAGTCCACCCCATAGGATTCTGGATGCCCATCACTATTACCATCCCCACTCATAGGGGGTAGAATGTCCATCACCACCAGTACCCCCTACTCATAGGGGGCTGTATGCCCATCACTACCAGTTCCCCCACCCATAGGAGGCTGGATGCCCATCACTATTACCATCCCCACTCATAGGGGGTACAATGCCCATCACCACCAGTACCCCCTACTCATAGGGGGCTGTATGCCCATCACCACCAGTACCCCCACCCATAGGAGGCTGGATGCCCATCACTATTACCATCCCCACTCATAGGGGGCTGGATGCCTGGCACTAACAGGATTCATACACATAGGATGAGTAAGCAAACCCCCCTACCATCTTTGCAAGATTTAATGTATGTGTGTGTAAAATGCTCACAACACAGATCCTGACAGTGAACATACAATGTGACTCCCAACACATGTGTGCCCAAAAGGTGATAGTGTGGATCAAAAATCCAGCATCTCTGGAGCAATGTGGTAATGTGGTCTAAACCCCCATCACCACAGTGACCAAAAGGTGTCAGTGGTGTTCAAAAATCCAGCATCTCTGGAGCAATGTGTTTATGTGGTCTAAACCCCCCATCACCACAGTGACCAAAAGGTGTTAGTGGGGTTCAAAAATCCATCATCTCAGGACCAATGTGGTAATGGGGTCTAAACCCCCCATCACTACAGTGACCAAAAGGTGATAGTGGGGTTAAAAAATCCAGCATCTTAGGACCAATGTGGTAATGTGTCCTAACCCCCCCCATTACTACAGTGACCATAAGGTGAGTGTGGACATGAAAATAGCAGCATCTCCAAACCAAAATGCATGATTCCTGGTCCCCACACCACAAGCAATGTTGTGGCAATGTAGTGGTTGTGTCACATACAAACATAGATTTGGTGAGGCAAAGATTGCTGTGTATCACAGGAACACCCTCTGCCATGTGCAGACAAGCTATGGCCATGATCCCTGACAATTACTCCTATGTACAAATAGACAATGCGACAAGTGAGCACCATGATGCATACACACAAATCTATACAAACAGACACACAAACTAAGGAATCCTGTGGAGACTGTAGATGTCAGGTGACCAAGTCCCATACCATGGCAGCAATGGAACACACCAAACATGATGAATGTGCAGACTGATGAGCCAGGAGACTCAGGGACACTAGGGAAAAACCTCCAAACAACATAAGCCAATGGACCGCAAAAGCCATACCAATGCAGTGGAGCAGATGCACAAACACAGACAGGCAGCCCCACAGTGCATATCATACACAACATGTGTGTGTGTCTCAGTGTCCCCAGGCAAGTACACAACACATGACAGTGGGCAGAACTCCAATGACACAGATGTGTACACAGTGCCATACAAAAGTAACTCATGAACTGGGCATCCCTTGGTGGGCAAGCAGGCATTGTCAGGTGAGTGGGATCCCAAATCATTCATGTGACACAAGCTGGGCGGCACAGCAAACAACACAGCAAGAGACAGCCCAACACAGCACTACCCTCAGGGACCCTACATTGGGGTGACAGTAGCCTGTACAATCCCATTGTGATGACAAAGGTAGATGTTGCCCATACTGTAGAGTACAGTCACCTGCGCGCACTGGGGCATGCGTCCTGACCAACAAACTTCCATCACACCTACACAAACAAATCACTGGCCAGGGCCTGTCATCAATGAACACAAAGTAGGTAGGGGTCTAGCCATGAGATAACTCACATTTGGCCACCCTCAACACAACACACCTTGATCTGCAACAATTTGCATCAGCTAAGCACACATGGACTGGTGAAATTGCTCATGCACCCATGACAATCCCAGGGGTGGTGGGGAGATCTAAGGTTCCCAAAAATACACACACATTGCCAGTCAACAACCCTTGTGAATGTCCGCCACACTGCACAGTATGCAGTACCTGGGCATGACGTGAAATCTACCAGAATCATTGGGATCACTGCCACACTCCCACAACAATGATGAACCAAAGCAGAGCCACAAAGAACACATGTCGACACCTTCCAACATTGCAACTATGACCCTGATGAGTGGGAGTAGTCACACACACATACAAGTGACCCACTCACTGACAGATACCACATAGGGAAAACTACATCATGTTGGCAACACAGAAGTGCCAAGGGGAATCCTGAATGTGTCCCACGTGCGTCTGACAACATCCCCGGGCTTTACAAATAAAACACCTAGGGATGACACCCTAATGACCAGTAGTGTGCCATGCACCTACATCCCAGGAAACCCAGGACAAAGATGTTGGATGAACACAGGACAACTCAGCAAGCGCCACGAACAGGAACATCTGTAGGGAACACAGGCTGTGTAGAAAAAGTGAATGGAACACACACAGACATGCTCACACTACACACACCATGGGCTCAGGCAATGTCACAGTATGACACACTGCCATGAGGGGACTCCACTCCTGGGGAAGGTTAGCTGTGCCAAACGTTGTCTGTGCAGGGCTCTGTCATGTCAGCATAACACTTGCTCAGTGAGCCAACAATTACAACACAATGAAAGCTCTGGTCACATCAGCCTGTGTACGGGATTGTCCCTTCAGTCATCTGCACATACGCAATACACATGTAGAGCTAGTTGCACTGATGACACAGATGACTTGTGTACCATTGATGCACAAACCTGCCTGTCCAGTGGAGAGATGGGCCCAGTCAGGGAATCTTACAATGTGCCAAAATGTAAGCCCAACATATGTGCAACAGTGCATGGCAAAGATGTGAAGTAGCAAACAGAAGGAGTAATACCTGGTCCACAAATTCTGCATACATAACACCCTGAAATAGCAGCAAATTATGTCATGAATACATACCAGGAAAGTACACATATCCCATGGACCACATGGAGTCCATCACATCAACAAATCAGTCTCTTATACCTTTAAAACACCATTACAACTGCAAGTTCATGATACACATCATCAACATCATGTACATTAGATGCAACACCACTGGATAACAACAAATTGCTTTATTCAGCAATGATATCCATGTAACTGTGAACTCAACAATGTCAAAAGGCCAATGGCCAGTCCTTCCAGGAGTCCCAACAGGGTGACATGTGGAAACTTGACACCCATTGCTTGCCTGCACTGCTACGGCCAAGGGACATCTCCCCTTGGAGGGGCATACATAGGGGCAGGCCAGGCACCGCAGGGACAGGATCAGGGGACAGCAGAATGGGGCAGGAGTGTGGTGGTGGGTGCAGGAGTGTTGCTGGCAACTGCAGTGGAGGTGTCTGACACAGTGGGTGGCGTCACCACTGCTGGGCCCAAGTCAGATGTGGTCGGTGCTGTCACTACTGCAGGGCTCAAGTCTGATGGGGTGGTTGCCGGCACCACTGCAGTGGGCAGGTCAGATGGTGTGGACGGGGTCTCCACTGCAGTGCCCAAGTCAGACAAGGGTGGATGTGCTCCCTACTGCAGTGCCAATCTCAAGAGGAGTGAAATGGGGTTCTGATGAGGTGGGCAGGACAGAGGGGGGGGGACACGGACTCCACACCAGTGGCAGGAACAGGCTGAGCATGTGATGTGGGGGTGGAAGTGCATGTGGAAGGGGGGGAGGGCCTAAGCATTTTGGGGATGTGGTATCGGTGTGTGGGTGAACCTGGGGCAGGGAATGGAGGTGGGACCTGTAAAGTGGTGGCCTGAGGGCTGCGGCACGGAGACTGTGAGGTGGAAGTGTGTGGTTTTGGTGGGGTCTTGCCCTTCCTGGTCCGGGGGGATTTGCGTGTGGGGGCCTCAGTGTTTGTGCGCCTGGGGGAGGGTGTCCGTGTGGCAGGGGAACTCCCCTCTGCGCGTGGTGACTTCCTCTTCCCCTTGTAAGTTGGATCAGATGGATCGGTGGGGAAGAGGCCAAGGTCACAGAGGAAGAGCGTCTGGGAAGGGGGGGTTTTAGGTGAGGCAAGGGAAGGGGTTTTGGAGGGAGAGGCATCTGAGGACTGCGGAGTGCTCGTGGATGGCTGTTTGTGTGTCTGTAACCCATCCCCTGTGTGTGTGCCATCAGTCCCCGGAGTGTGCGTGCTTGTGCGTCTGGATTTTGTCTTGCGTGGCTGTGTGCTGCTTGTGTCTGTTGTGGTGCATGCCTGTGCCGGTGTGTGTGTGCCTTGGACAGGTAGGGTAGTGGGGATTGTGGATGGGGCAGAGGTAGGAGGGGTGAGGGACTGTTGAAGGAGGGACACCGTTGCCATCTGTGAGGAGGCCATGGACTGAATGGTCCGCTGTAGGGCAGACATGTTTGATGAAATGCCCTCCATGAAGGACACCAGTTGTGTCAACAGACTGGTGTGAGAATGGAGGACACTCAGCATCGCTGTCTGCCCTAAATGGATCTGCTTAAGTAAGTCCACAGCCGGCATGGGGGACAACAAAACCGACCGGCAAATTTTAGAAGAATTCCACTAAACAGTGCATTAGAGGGCGACGGATATTAAACGGACCCCTGTGAGACAATTTTTCCCCACGCTGGAGGATTGTGTGGGTCGGAAGTATCACCACACACTGACAAAATTACTATGAAGACGATTGAGCCTTGAAAAAGTCGCGTGTACATGTAACGAAAGCGACGAAACACGTGTTGGCTCTCGGTCTGTCTGAAGAAATCTCAATCGAGAAGTATTCACTTCGAGAATAAAAAGTGAAGAGTCTTTTGTGACGAAACCTCATGACTAATATATTTATGCGTGTAATTTGTTGTTGACAAAACGGAGTTACTACTGTCACTTGACTGTACTTCGAAAAAAACTTTTTACGTGTGCTAAGGAGTATGCAAATATTAGAGTTGCAGCTTGGGCCGCAGAATTTGGGGAGGTGGGTGGTTCTCCCTACCTTGTAGCACCGTACAGATATAAGAGATATAGGTACACACACAGTGGATATATCCCAGGGCGCCTTTTCCCTATAAACAATACCACCATCTTACTTGCAAATACCACATCTTAAGGCATCTGATGATCCCACGTAATACAAATGCTACAGTTGAGTGACTGCAAGCACAAATCTGTAAACATGATCACATCACAGTCTGATGAGAACGAATAGCTGCCTGCACTTTAATGTAGAATACACCATTAGGCACAGTCAAGTGATTACACACCTATGTTTCACCCCATTGTGCTGATCCAACAGCCACATCTCAGCTGGCTGCCCACCCCAAACTGTATAACACCCCAAGAGTCTAAAAAGCTAGGCCACTCCACAATGACACAGAGGCAGACACCTGATTGCACATTTCACAATGCACAAAATGTAGGCTGGCACACAGGAGTAGGAGAACAGAGTGTACTTTCATGTCTGGAGTAGGCATACCTGTCCTGGTCCATGTACAACATGGGATAACCCTGAACACTAGGCATGTGTCTATGCATGTGTGACACACATGATGCACATTCTTCTGAGGCCCCAACATTGTCTCACCTGCTGCATGGGTGTGTGGTAAATACCCCAGACACATATGGTGAGCCAGAGCAGTAATTAGTACACATATTAATGGCCCACACAGAGTACATGTCAGCTTTCTGGCAATGTGCAGACACATGTCAATCAATTGCCTCACTCATGAAGCCCAAAACAATGCACCGGTAGCAGATGCTGTTTCAAACCTTATCCTTGGACAACAGCAGGGACACACAACCCAAGTGACACAAGTCACAGACTGAAAGGGCCACACCTGTGTATCAGATGAGGATGAGCCATCACCTAATTTAGGCACATGACTCTTGTTCAAGCAGACAGACAAACTGTGGGAGTGTAACCAGGCTGAAGGAGTGCAAATAGCATGTGAGACATAGTTCACAGAAAAGGCATGCACTTACCCCCTCCTTGCTGCTGTCTGGCCTTTAACTGCCCATCCAGGTCAGGGAAGACCACCATCAGAATCCGGAGCATGTGGGGGGTCAGGGTCCGTCGTCCACCCCTTCTGCGAGGAGGCGACAGCTTCAGCTGGACTTTTGCGATGCGACGGGTCCAGCCACGTAGGTCCTGCCACCTCTTCTGGCAGTTGCGGATGCGGCGCTTGTAGACCCCCACAGATCGAACTGCCCGGACGATTGTCTTCCAGATCTCCTGTTTCTGATGGGCATCAACCTGTGAGGATGACAAAGTTAAAAGACCATTACTACACATGCAACATGTTTGTGCATCACACAGTTGGATATACATGTCGTTATCACAAGGGCATATGATGTACACAGGTAGTGCAACTATGGTAATGGACAGTTGTCCTGCATTAACAACATGGAAACATTGCCTGGGTCTTATGACCGTGTAAAAATGCACGTTTTCAGCACAGTACCTGTTCCCTACAGGTACCTACACACTTTGGGGGTTACAACTACTCAGTGAGCATGCTAGCCACTGGTGTACACAATGCCATTAGTGCTAGACAGACAACATGCACAATGAGAAAGGACGTGGACTGCACACTCACCTGCTCCCCTGGTTTCCCATACAGCTTGCTGTACTGTGGAAGGAGGCTGTCCAGCAGGGCCTGGTTCTCCTCCTCTGTGAAGGCTGGGGCCCTCTCCACAGTACGTGCCATTCTTGAAGCCAGAGGATGCAGAGACAGCAGCAGTGGTAGCAGAGATGTCAATCTGGAGCATGTAGTGCAGGCAAGTGAGCTGTCAGGGGAACAGACAGCCTTATATCTGTGCTGCAGAGGCAGATTATGAACCATGCGTCCAAAGCGATAGGTCCGACACGTTTGCATCCTATGAATCTGGCCAATCCATCGCATTGCACGCCTCGTACACGCCTTCCGCATCGTTTAAAAAGTTCAACTTCATGACACCAATGAGTTTGATACACTGTTGTAGGGAGCCAACTGATTTTTCAGCACACGAATCGTACAAGTATCAAATCCGCGTCAGTCTCCATGGCAGTCAATAGCCAATGCGTGCGTACGCCTTGGTCCCTAGGTGTCCGACGCGTCTTTTGAAAACCCACCCGCGTATGTCACCATTACATTCAGGGTCCAAGCCGTGCGCACGCCTTGGTCCCTAGGTGTCCGACGCGTCTTTTGAAAACCCACCCGCGTACGTCACCATTACATTCAGGGTCCAAGGCGTGCGCACGGCTTGGTCCCTAGGTGTCCGACGCGTCTTTTGAAAACCCACCCGCGTATGTCACCATTACATTCAGGGTCCAAGGCGTGCGCACGCCTTGGTCCCTAGGTGTCCGACGCGTCTTTTGAAAACCCACCCGCGTATGTCACCATTACATTCAGGGTCCAAGGCGTGTGCTCGCCTTGGTCCCTAGGTGTCCGACGCGTCTTTTGAAAACTCACCCGCGTCGAACAGCATTTAATCAAGCATGCAATCTGTGCGTCCGCATCGGTCAGGATGTGGCAGACGCGTATTTTGAGAACTCACCCGCGTCGAACAGCATTGTCTTAAGCATGCAATCTGTCAGTCCGGCTCGGCCAGGAGTTGGCTCACGCGTCCATGCAATGCTCACTCATCATGTCAGACAGTATATGTAAGATTCATGTCATGCTGTATGCCCTGTGTGTATGGAGTGAAGCACATGTCAAATGAGACACAGACATATACAAGACTACTCCCATGATGTTCCTAGCTTACAGTGCAAAAATTGCATTGTTTGTGAGGAACAGGACAAGTGTGAGTGACCACTTCACAGATCATCCTCCTGTGCTACACATCATCAATTCTTTGTGTATGTGATAGGACATGTAGGTCTGACATCACATCATGACAATGTCCACATCATGACAGTGGTGTGCATGGTGACAAGCTGTCTGTATCTAGTGTTGTTGCTAGGTTGAAATACATGATCCATGTCTGTGTACCTTTAGAACATGTGCTAGTTGACCTTGACATCTATGTTTGATACTTAATTAGGTGTGTGTCGTGTATGTTACGATTGATCACATGGAGAGTGACAGACAACAGTGAATAGTCACAGTACAACACTGTATCACTTGAATATCCATGACAAAATTGAGTGTATGTTCAGGATCACATAGCTGTCAGTTGTGTATTAGCTCAACCTCACATCTCTGACTTCACTGTGTCTTAATTGAAAGTGTAATGCGATATGTTGAATCTAGATTACGAGATTTTTATTAGTACTAGTAATATGTGTGCATACTTTGTCATATGTTACGCAGGGGACCAAATGTCCACAGACCCTTCCCTGACCTTGCGACCATGGTGGAACGTGAGTGCATGAGGAAATACAGGTTCACGAGGCAATTAATTTCTGAATTGACAGACCAGTTGTCACCACACTTGCAACCTGGACGCACATATCCCTTTGCCCTGACCCCCAAGGTGAAGGTGATGGCGGCACTACATTATTTTGCGACAGGATCGTTCCAGTTTACTGTGGCTGATGCTGGTGGGATGTCGCAGACGATGTTTAGTCGAGTGCTCCGGGATGTGTGTGAGGCCATGTTGAGGTTCCTCAACCTGTACATACAGTTTCCTACACCGCCACAGTTCCGTGCCATTAAAGATGACTTTTATGCCCTGGGACACATGCCACATGTGATTGGATCGATTGATGGGACACATGTGAGTTTGGTCGCACCACGAGCCCATGAACAGGTTTACAGAAATCGTAAACACTTCCATTCGATCAATGCCCTTGTGGTATGTCTGGCTGACCAGATCATCTCCCATGTATATGTGCGTTTCCCGGGATCTGCCCACGACGCATACATAATGAGGATGAGTCGGATACCCCAGCTGATGTCCCAGCTCAGGAATGAGCGTGCCTGGCTTGTTGGTGAGTCATGGTGTCAGTATCAGTTGTGTGTTCATTGTCTGTCATGTTGTACCCTGTTTTTGCTCAAATGATCTTTTATATTTGATAAATGTAGGAGACTCTGGATACCCCAACATGCCCTGGTTGCTGACACCACTCAGGAACCCGGTCACCCCAGCTGATGTCCGTTACAACGAAGCACAAGGGCGGGCCAGGCGAGTGATAGAGCGCACATTTGGGCTGCTGAAAACCAGATTTTGCTGCCTGGACCGGACAGGAGGTGCCCTTCAATATTCCCCGGCTAAGGTGTGCAAGATCATAATCGTGTGCTGCATGCTTCACAACTTGGCTGTGAGGAATGAGCTCCCGCTCATCCAGGATGACAGGGACCAACGGCCTCCATCAAGGGAGGATCCAGGCCTCGGGCACGTTGCCAGTGACGAGGAGGAGGAGGAGGAGGAGGTGGATGTCAGGAGACAGCTCATTAACAACTTTTTACATGAGTGTAAGTATGCAAAGATGTTTGATAATGCCTTTCCTAAGCGGGATGTGTTTATGTAGAACTATATGTTGTGATACGTGTGTGTGTATGCTAATTTACAGGGTCATTGTTGTTGTACAGTGTATGTTAAGTTATGATGGTCACCACTACATTGTTGAACTTACTCCTAGCTTGGGTTCAGAAGTTACAATGGACAATAGTGAGTCAATTATTGGATATGTCATCATAGCAAGTTGTATTTAAGACTGTACTATGTCTCTCCTTCACAGGCTCCTTTGGCTGTTGTGTGGGTACACACAATGCTGTTCCATAATGGAATTTCAATTTGGAACAGTACTCTCTGACAGACAATGTTTTCGGTCAGATTTTTCATTTCTTTAGTTTATTTGAATACTTGGAACTGTAATCAGTTTGCTTTTGTGTTGAGCAGAGCTTGTGCCTGTGTAATAAACCTGTTACACACATTGATGTTTGCCTTGTCTGTTTCCACACATGCTACAATCGTTTATATCCTGTATTTATGCCATGGTGTTCATTTCATTAGACAATGGTCATTGTTTGTGCGGTTCAATGGTCTAATTTGACAACAGTGTGTGCAATGTTTTAATGTTGCATGTGCTATGTGTGTTGTGGTGACCTTGCGTGTCTATCTCTGGTATGTGCCATGTGACATTTATTCACAAGACGGTAGATGATTTGTCAGCTGGTCCCTAGGATCATGCTGGATTATGCTAAATTACCCTGATCCAAGCTTACATTTTAGCTTTGTGTCTTAGATTTTTGCGCACATTCTTTCTCTGCTTGTTGTACAAGATGCCTTTGAGTCCACATGATATCATTTTGGTACTGTTCAAGCGCTGCGCCACAAGGTTGAAATTCAAGACTCTTTGTAATGGACGATCTAGTCAGCACGTATTGTTTATCCATGAAATGGTACACTTTTTGACACAAATGAGAAATACTAGCATTACATTGACGCACAGGGGATTCATCTACACAGATGGAAGATTACCTTCTATGAACACAAGCTTTGCTGTGCATATGCTGTAACCAGTACTCATAGTTTCTAAGGTGAGCGGTTCACCCGATTTGGCACAGAGATCTTCATTAGTATGATAAATATGTCACCATCACAGGGAGGGTGGTAATTTCCACACTGTTCATAGATACACATTTCACCTTTTGTCTTCTATGGAAATGTGGAGATGAATATTGTTTGATTATCATGTATTCTGCTGCTGGTGCGAGCTCGTATACTGCAGTGTAAGACAACGGACAGAGATTGTTCTTTCTTAAACGTGACATTTTAGACTTTACTTAGACTATGCATTATATTTTTGTGGACAAGCATGGGTGAGTGAGCGAGAAGGTGTGCATTGCTTCCGTGACTCTGAGAGGTTGATAGTACTGTGTTCTGGGTGGTAGAATCATTGTGTATCTTCTGTATGTCTTGTTGAGCTAATGGGACACTAGAGGTAGTGGCTCTTTGGATTGTGGGTTCTGATGTGCAAGGAATGTCCAACCATCTTTCAATAACGGCCTATTTTATTGTGCATGGTTCTGTATGTGCAGAATCCCTACCACAGAACTCATGCACATCATTTGGAGACAGTGCCAGGTTGTGCTGATCATAATTTCAATTGTGGGTACAGTGTATAATTCACAGATGACACAGGGATTGTGTGAATATGATTTTATTAATGTGCATATGATGAATCTAACAGTTAAGGGTAATTGCATTCCAAAGTTTTAAATCCAAAGTTCATGGAGGAGTTGGAAGTGTTGTTAGATGAAAATCTTCCAAGCAAAGTCCACAGTAATTTTAGCAAGTAATCCAACTTAAACACTCCATCCCATGTGAGAGAGTCCAGGGACTGTCAACAAAGTGAATTCTTTGCACACAATGGAGGATATCCTGAGCATTTCTTTACTTCCGGGGGGATGCATGGCCATCAGTCTCTCACTTGCCAGTCTTCCTTGGACGGCCCCTCCTCTTCGGAGGGGGGGGACCCTCAGTATCAGGCTGCTGCGGTGGAGGGGACTCTACGCCAGACTCCTCATCCCTCACTGTGGCAGTTGCAGATGTTGAGTCAACAGGTGTGGAGTGCACACGGGGAGGTGGGATAATGTTGGTAGTTATCTGGCATAGGCATGTGAGTATGTCCCTATGCACAGCTGTGAGATCGTCTATTTTCGACCAGTTGGACTCCATACGGTCCATGTGTTGGTCCATACGGTCCATGTGTTGGTCCATACGGTCCATATGGAGGTCCGTCCGGTCAAAATGTGCAGCCTGCTGATGCTTGATGTCCCTGAGGTTCCCAACAACCTGGGCAAAGTCTCCGGTGCATTCGCGATATACATCATATAAATGCGTTGCAACTCGGGGTCAGCTTCATCTCTGACACCAGCTGTGGGACGTGTCCTCCCACCACGCACCCTCACACCACTCCTAATCCTACCCGCAAGGACATTGCCTGGCGTTGCACGCACTGACAGCTCCTGTCCTCCTTCATTGTTGACAGGGCTGGTGTTTCCTGCCAACTCCAGAGTGGCCTGTGTTGCTGTGCTCCCAGTGTTTTATTGTCTGGGTGTGTCCGTGGGGATCCTGGGCGTCTGGATGTTCACAGATGTTGCCGGAGTGGTCGCTGGGGCTGGTGATCATACTGGTGCCGTATGCTGACCCACACCGGAGGTGCCAGGTTGGTCCACATCGCCCGAGGAGGTGTGAGAGTCATCCCCACTGGAGGTCTCAGTGTCCGACGTAGTGCTGGAGGTGCTGGTGGACTCAGAATCGTGTCCAGATGTTGACCTCAGTTCAGGAGTGCCTGTGGGTAGAAGAGGGACACAATGTTAGTAGTGTATTTTCACATGTTATGGTGTCATACACAGACAAATGTGAAGATGTTGTGGATAATGTAGCGTTTCCTTCAAATTTATACTCATCAATCGTCACAGACACTGGGATATTTGTTCATGGGACATTGGGATTTAGTAAAGATGTGCTTTACTGTGCATGTCCAGCTCTGTGCATCAATGTGCATGTCTTTTTATCCTTGACTGTACGAAGAAATTGATTGTCAAGTGACATACTGCATGGCCCAGGTGTGTTGTTATTTCACACATCAGTGTTTTCACTATGACTTACATATTGTAACAATTCTGATGTTTAGCAAGATTTGTGCATCTGTGCTTGCCTTTGTGCATGTTTGTAACTGTCACTTTGCTGAGGCGATATACATACTCACTATCCTGAATCTGTGTCAGCATTTACTAATTTAGCTTGGATGAATGTGTTGATGTGAACCATCAATGACATCACATGTGTGACATCGAATACAATAGCAACGCGTTTGTTATGACAAATGCATTGTTACATGGCAGTCCATTGAAACACAAGTCATTACATTGACATGCAGTAGGAGATTCGCTAACATGAGTGGTTGTATAATCAGATATTTGTATGATCTGACATTCCCTACTGTTGCACACACTGGACTTGTAATGGTAAATTGTATCAGTTCGTAATCCTGCGCAGTACCTACAGCAAGTTTGTGTGATATTTTGCGTTGTGATGTTCTGCAATGTAACAACACGGTCATTGTTATGCCTGTGTTGTTTTTGCAGGGTTTGTAAACGTATGCAATGTGGGAAGACATATTTGTGTTGATATTTCTCATCACTTTGCACACATGTGAATATCTTTCTGTAGTACATTTTGTCGCAGCTTACTTTTGCGCATGATCACTTCATGTACAATCTACTTGTTCTCCATGGACAGAGGAGTTTCCCAAGGATGATCAGTTGCCTTTTCATGGTCAGGGATGTGAGGTACAGTGTGTTTAGTGCTTGAGTTAGGCAGCGTTGACTTCTACCCCTCTTCCCAATGGCAAACAGACCAGCTTACTCAGCATTGACAGAGGATCAATGACAGTGAGGGTAGTGTAGTTCAAGGATGCTGACACCGCTGACTGATGTTGAAGTACAATGCAAAACACAACAATGCCTTGTGCACATGACACAACCCAAGAGTGTCAGCCATCTTGCATTGCACCTCACATCTACTGTCAGATGGGCATTGTCCCTGATGTGTGTTTTTAGTGTGTGTGGTTTGTGTTATGTGGTGTGACTGCTAACTAGACTGTGGCCTGTCCTCCACGCACATTTGTGGCATGCACAGTGAGGGCACATGTGACTAATCTTTACCTGTCAGTGTGTGGAATGTACAGTTAAGGTTATGGTCTGTAGTTGTGTGAGTAGGCCAAGAACTGGCTGTCAGTTTTTCCTAATTCGTACATGATGCCCCTGTGTAGCCATCTTGACAGGGCATTTGCATTCACTCTCAGGGACAGCATAGTGACAGGTGTGTTATTGTGGGAGTGGGGGGTGGGTGTGTGACGAGTGGGTGCTGGTGGCAGTAGTCATAGCTTCCACTCCTCCTCCCACCCAGACCAAATGTGCCAGCATGTACCATGGTTCCATGACAGTGAGTACAAAGTTACATTCAAGATGTCTGGCTGTGATGTCTGTGGCTGTGTATTTGAGGTAATTTTAGACTATTTGGACATGTACTCACCAGGTTCCGGTATTCCAGCTAATCCAGTTATGGCCTCCGGTGGGAGGAGGTCCCGCACCTTCACCTCCCAGGTGGTGAAACGCACCGGTTTATGACGGCCACCGCCAGTCTTGTTGCTCAGGGCATGTTCTCTGGCAATCAGCTTCTTAACCCTCCTGCATACATCATAGTACCGGTTCCGGATATCCTCCTTTGTGCGCAAGGTAGGTGAATGGGCATTCACCTTGTTGACAATCCTCTCCCACATCTTGGTTCTCTGGGACTGGGAGGTCTGTTGGGCCAAGGTGCCAAATAACTGTGGCTCAACTCGGATGATTTCATCTATCATGACTTCCAACTCAGCATCTAAGAACTTTGGATTCTTCTTTGGGGGCATGGTGATGGGTGGTGGTGGAGGTGTATGTGTGTGTGAAGGTGAGGGTGAGTGAGTGTGAGTGGAGGTGTGTTTCAGTGGTGCTAGTTGTGTGGAGGTTGTGTGGTGGATGAGTTGTGTGTGTTTGTAGTGGGTAGATGAGTTGTCTGTGTAGTAGTGTGGTCTGCTTGCATGTCTGTCGAAGTAGCAAATGGTGTTGGGAAGTTTTTGCTCCCTTTATATAGGTTGAGTTGTGGGTGTGTCTCAATATTTAAATTTAGTTTTTTTTGTAGATGACAATGCATTTTTTGGTAGTCTTTTTTCTGTTTCTATTGTATTATTTTTTCAGGATTATGTAAGTCGTTTTGACGGCACATGATGCTTGTTCTTGTGTTATTTGTTTTGTCCAAGTCTGTTCCATTCATACTAGGCTATGTGGCATCGTTCGCGTACGAGTCTGTCGCGTCGTGTATGTGCTTGGCTGTGTAGAATCGTTCGCGTACGTGTCTATTGGGTTGTGTTGATGCTGGACTATGTGGCATCGTTCGTGTCCGAGTCTGTCGTGTCGTGTTAATGCTTGGCTACATGGAGTCGTTCGCGTACGTGTCTGTTGCGTCGGGTTGACGCTTGGCTATCTCGAATCTTGCGCGTACGAGTCTATCGCGTCAGGCTCCTTTCCTTCCGACTCGGCCGTAAAAAAAAATTCCGGCCGAGTCGGTTGTAAATTTCAAGCATTGCATCGTACTCAGCCATTTGGAAGGCGTGTGTAAGGTTCGGTCGGGAAATATGACGGGTCCGTGTCGGGAACAACGTTTTCCAGCAGAAATCGGAATCGACCCCTTAGGGTTGACTTTTGTAGATGTCTCCAGAGACATTGATTAAAGTGGTAATAGCAACCCTGGATTGCTGTATGGGGTAGCATTTTAGTATAGTATTGATCATGGCATGCTCAAAATCAATAATTATTTTCTGAGGAAAATAATTATTGGTTTTATCTTTTATTTGGTTTAAAATTTCAAGGTAGGTAGCTTGTTGTTTATTGGGGAGTAGGGTATAGATAAATGGAATATTTGTATTTTGGAAAAAACCATGTATTGTGTATAACTGATAAAATGGTTTGGGACAAATTTTGAATGTCCCATCCATCATCCAAGTGTTACATTGCTGTAATTTAAGTAAATTGTTTGCAGTAGCAAACATAATAATTCGTTTGTCTTTGCATTTATTGTCAAATAATATGAATGGTTCATTGCTGTGTGTTACACTTAGCTCAGGGGGAATCTCTACCTCTTGAAAGGTTTTAGGGGCAGGTGTACTAGTTGTAGTGGCTTTCTTTTGTCTTGCTATTGTTCTTTTTAAGGAATCAATAGATGGTAATTGACTAGATGCATGTTGGGGTACTGTTAGTAACTGCTCCTTCAGTATTTCTGTGGTAGGTCTATCTGTACTAGTGCTAGCTTCTTTTATTGTTTCAAGAGCACCTCTAATTTCAATCTCTGTTACATTTGGTGGGTGGTTATGTTCTTTAACAGATATAACAGTGGTTTCCTGTGTAATAGCTCTTCCATAGCATTTATTCGAATAATATTTACTACATTTCCAAAACACTTTTAAACCACTTTGTTTTTCTTGTGTGTATACATAACCCATGTAACACAATAACATTTTGCCTTTTTGTGACGTTATAAATTGGGCTCTTTCAGTCATGGTGGTCTTTTTAGTTATAAGGAAAATATTTATACATATTAATTGATATAATGCAGTACAGTTTTTCGGAAAATACATATACATTTCGTTGCATATACTTACAATGTTGCTGTTTATGTCAGTGAAGATGGTGTGGGTTTTTTTCAAATTTCAGTTTTCTTGAATATATTTCTGTTGGTAAGAAGAAATATAATGTTAAAATGTTTGTTCTATTAACTTATAGGTGATGGGGAAATTGGGGATAAGTGGGTTTTTGGGTAGGCATTTTAGGGAATTGTTGAATATAAAAGAGAAATATACTTACTTCTTTAATAACTTTATTGTTGATGCAGTAGAAGTAGTTTTTGGTGCTTTTTAGAAGGTATCTGTAGAGGAGACATAAGTTTAAGAGAGATATATTAGTAAATGACATTTTGATATATTTTTAAGTGAAGAGTATAAGTAGTGTTCTATTCTAAATGGCGTTTTACTTACTTAGGGGCCTATTAGGATGGCGAGTGGATGACCGCCGCCCGGCCGGCGGTGTCGTGACCGCCGGCGGACATCCGCCCGCGATCGCAAGCCAGAAAACCGCCGATCAGATTAGGATGAAAAAGAGGACAAGGGGGACCCTACTCACTAGGAACCAGGGTAAGTCATATGTATCCGAAAACAACGGTTCTAGCGGGAATACAATAAATCATAAAAAAAGAATTATTATGAACACCAAGTCTGCGAGGCTCTCTTTTTCTGACATCCTTAACCCTAATTGATCGCGACCGATCAGATTAGGATGGCGGTGGTGACCGCGGCGGTGGGTAATTCCGACCGCCGCTTTTCCGCCGGTTGCCATCCGCACTCCTGCCTTGCGGACGGAGAAGGACCGGGATAATGGTGGTGGTGCCGATCTGGCTCCGCCGGTATGATTATGATGCCGGCGGTAGCCAGCCTTTCCTCAGCGGTCAAACCGCCATGGAAAGGCGGCGGAGAATGTCTTCCGGGGGCCCGTTGCGGGCCCCCAATGTGTTGGGGGGTGTGGGTGCACTGGGGGTACCCATGGTTCCCTCTCACATTTCCCTGTACCAGGTGGCAGGCACTGTGCAGTGCCTGCCACGCAGTGCAGGGAAATGCAGGACATGCTCCTTTTGACATCGCGGCGGTGCTGCGTGCATCAGCAACCGCCGCAATGTTGAAGCCCGCGATCCGACCGCCGCGGTCGGATATCGAGCAAGGAACATCGTAATGCGACTGGCGGTTATGTCGCGGGCCTTGCGGGCGGTCTTTTCCCGCTACCATGGCGGTCGGGAAGGTTTTACGACCGCCATCGTAATGACCCCCTTAGTGCTGTTGTAAAGTTTGTTTCTGAAATGTCAATCTGCTTTCTGGGAGTAATCCGGCAGAGTCTCCTCTTCTTTTTTCTGTAGAGTTGTAGTTTGTATTATATGTAAAATTTTGTTGTTTATATAGTGTTTGTTTAATTGATGGGTTTATTTCATTGGTGTATTTTATTAGTTAGAGGTTTCCATTCGTTGTTGTTTTATTTTTTTAAGTTTCTGGCAGTTAGTTTCCATATATGGCAAACGCTAATTAAGAAGTTGTTAGTGCAAATTATTTTTTTTAAACATATTTCTTTGCTTTTGTATGTTTTATATAGTTTATAATGTTTAATTTTGTATGTGTTATTTGTAATAATATTTTATGTTAAGTTTAATAGTGTGACTTTTAAAGTTTTGATGTTTTTATATTTTATATGTTATAATAAAGTTATATAATAGTTATAATGTGCGTAGTTATTGTTTATATAGTGAAAATACTTTTTGGGGTGAAGATATGTTCATTTTAGTTAGTTTTTTAAATGTCGATATTTAAATAAAATCAATAAAATTGTTGTCTATATTTTAGTTTTCGATATTTAGGACATTTTAATGTTTATTTAAGAAAGTTCGATATTTTTTAACGATATTTGTGTTTTCGATAATGTTGTATACGATATTTTTTATTTACGATATTCTCGTTTCGATATTTGTGTAATTTCTTTAATAAGTATTGGTAGTCGATAATAGTGTAATCGAAAATTTGGTGCCGATATTTTTGCATTTCGATATTGTGCTCGTCGATATTATGTCAGTGATTCGTTCAACACAGAGTCTGATCAAAGAGTTCACTGGGCACGCCTTTAGCACTTTAAACTGGCACTGAACACCCCTTACCCCAGAGCCCACTGTGCTTTTAATCCTGAAATCAACAGAATTACACTGAACAATTTGATAGTTTTGTCGATTTGTACAGCAGAATCAACGAGTAGAAGTTTGATTTTTGTGTTTCTTCTTTTGATCTGACTAAAGAGAAACCATGGTGTCAAGTACTTCAAAAGGTTGGAGAGTGCTAAGGGCAATAAAGGTACTTGCCATAGTTATACGAATGATTGGCTTATTAGTGAGTCTTAAGTCGTCTCTCAACCGTGCCTCAACCAAAACTAAATCTGACCCGTCCTATTTAGATGAGCAATGTAGATTTAACATGAAGATTTTACATAAAGATGGTTCAGGGGGAAACTTTCCTGGAGAATATCTTTTTCAGGTTACTTCACGAGAATTCTGAGGTTAAGGGAGCTCCGGTTTGTAACATTTGCTCATATTTACCTGTATCCACCGCAGCTGGTGTGATGTATCATCACTTATCATTGACCCCTAAGATGTAACATATTCATGAATGTCTATTCTATGAGCACTTGGAATATTGGGCCAGATGTATGAATATAGCATTTTGCGATTCCCTAATTGCGAATCACAAGGATTGTATAGTACACCTTTGGCGATTCCTAGGGGGTTGCAAATGACCTACCTCATGAATATTAATAAGGTAGGTTGCAATTTGCGACCCCCTAGGAATCGCAAAAATCAGAGGGATGGTGAGATCAGCAGACCACCATGTCCGTGATTGCTTTTAAATAAAGCAATCTTTTTTTTTGTAAAGCAGCCCGTTTTCCTTAAAGGAAAACAAAATGCTTTACAAAAAGAAAAATGAAAAGTTTTCTTTTCATTTTTTAAGAGCAGGCAGTGGTCCGTGAGACCACTGCCTGCTTTTAAAAATGGTTTTACAAACCTTCACAAAGGGGAAGTTGTCCCTTGGGGACCCCTTCCCATTTGCGAATGGGTTACCACCAACTTGAAGTAGGTGGTAAAATGTGAATGTTTTGCGACCGCAATTGCAGTCACAAAACATTCATACATACCGATGCGATTCGGTATTAGGAAGGGACGCCCTAAAAACGCCCCTTCCTAATACTGAATCGCAAACCCATTTTGCGATTCGGTAACAGGTTACCAATTCGCAAAATAGGGTTTGCTACATCGGTAAAGCAATTTATGCGTTCGCAAACGGGCAGATTCACAGAATCTGCCCGTTTGCGAACACAAAAAGGCTTGATACATCTGGTCCCTAATGTTTCTAACTATAATCTGTCTATAGATAATATACCTATGATTAAAGTTTTGAATTCTCGAGCAGAAGCGAAATCTGTGGCACTTGTGCTTCATTATATGAGACCTATCACACAAACTAAGTCTACTAACCTGCTAAATTCTAAGGCTTCTTGTAAATTGAGCAGAGATGAGAAGGCTTTTATAGAAGAATTAAATAAGAGGAGTTTGAATGGTAAAAAGGGAGTAAAGACAGAAGAAATGAGTAGTTGTGAAAAGGAAGAGAAAACAATAAAAGATGTGGGAGTCCATCCTAAACTCAGTTTAGATTTGAAGAGGAAAGGGAACTTTTGTATTGTGACGGAGAAATAACAGGTTCAAAACCCAGAATTGGTGGGACAGAGTGATTGTCAATAGGCATACAAGCCTATGGGAGAAAACTAATTGACAGGAAAAGAACCAATTATTAGAGTAGTTTACTATGTGTGTGGGAATAATGCTTGAATGCTGATTGTCAACTTCCACCAAACCGGATTGGCAGCTGTTATTTAGCTTTAGTGTTTCCTAAAGTGTACCATGTAGATGACATAGATACTTAGGGAATAGCGACTCATAGAAGAGCTAAAAGTAGTGCTTCACAAGTAGTAGATGATATTTTTGGCACTATGATTCCTTCTGTAGGTGTACTTTTGAATGATTTGAAGATTAAAAAGATGCCTACCTTGATCAATAGTCTTGCTACTAAAACTGATGCCGCTTGAACCACTATAAATACTGAACTCATAGCTGTTCGCACAATGCAGGGGTGTAACGCAGGCCCCTGCAGGCCCTGCAGCTCAGGGGTGGGGGCAGCCATATATTGGGGCTTCAAAGTCCAAAATTAAGGAAGGCGCACTCTGATTGAAGTCACTCAGGCGGTATATGTAATATGAAAAATCTTCTTTTTATTAATGTTGTCTGTACAGACAACATTAATAAAAAGAAGATTTTCATATTACATATACCGCCTGAGTGACTTCAATCAGAGTGCGCCTTCCTTAATTTTGGACTTTCTATGCTTGTTTGACATCCTTCAGCAGCGGATGTCGGGAGTAGCTGCACTCTCATAAGTATATATGAAACTGGTGGAATTTAAGTGCTTGACCCTGGTCAGCTGCTGTGTGTATTTTTTGTTTGTAATCCATATATTGGGGCTTCAACTGTTTAAGGGGGCCCTATTCAGTCAAAGATCAATGAATTTCTGTGAGATTTGGGAAACTCAGGGGCCCCTCCTCACATTTTGCAGGTGGCCCCAACATTTTGCGTTACACCACTGGCACAATGGACATGTAAAACAGCCTTACTTTAGTTATATTGCTCATGAAAGAGGGCAGAGTCTGCCTCATGCTGGGTGTCCAGCAGTACTGCAAGTACTATGTGTGCATTATTCACGTTTAGATTGACCAAAGTTTATGTAGGCCTGCATTTTAAAATGCTGAATGTCTGGTTGCCATCTTGTTTCATATCATGTGTGTATTTCTTCATTCCGAGGAGAAGCAAAATTCATTATTAGCAAATGTGTTGTGTCCTTGTTTTCTTTCTCATGTGAAATGTTTTTCTTTTACACGATAACAGGAGACTTTCCTAATTAGTTGCTAATATGCACCTGCAGAGTACAGCTTGGTCCTACGTATCTCGTCATGTTATGTTTTGTGTATTTGTAAAGCTCACTATCACCCACAAGGGTATCCTGGTGCTGAACGTTTCAGTCGTTATGTTGCAGTTTGTAAGTTTGAAGGTCGCTTAGAGAAGCTTCATTATGTAGTATCATGAGAACATAATGAGTTTGGGTTATCTCTGCATGCCTTAACCTGATTGGTTTGTTATAGCAGAACCATGTATAAGTTAATCAAATGTTAGAATTATGTGTTTTAAGATAGTACAATGCAGACAAGAATCTCAGAACCGTTCCCTCGACTTAGCAGAGTAGGGTGCTCTCTTTATGGGAAAGCGGATTTGTTTAACTTTTTCCTTTGAGAAAATGCCATATTTATCTGCTTTTTTGCTTATTTGATTTGGATTGATTTGAGCTTTATAACTACTAAATGCATTCTTGTATTGATTGACCACTGTTTTTGATGGCTTTGAATTGTAAGCAATTAACATTTTAATAACCCTTTATGGTTTGAAACTTAACCACTCTCCTTTTCCTTGCGAAGCCTAACATGCTTCACCTTATTTAAATGTATTGATTTGATGATTAGCCTCAGATGCAGATTTTGATTTGTCGGATAGAGCTTTATGGGACTGAATTTGCATGAAGAAAAGAGCTGCGAAAAGTAGTCTCCATAGTCCACAATAACTAACCTTAGCTAGTAATTAAACTGTAATCACAAAGGAGGTCATTTAATGGGGTTGCATCATCAACATGTATTCTGAGACTCCTTCTAGGAGAACTTCAGATGTCTTAAAGAAGCTGTATGAGGAAAACCAGGAGTGCATTCAGACTCACTCTGAAGAGAGAAAGTAAAGATAGCATGCTGCAAAACAAGTTGCAAAACAGCAAGATAAGGATACAGGAAGAAAAATACATCAAATACTGCTTCAACAGGAGGCAAAGACGACCCTAATCATGAAATCAATTAATAATTTAAAAGCAGAAGCGATAGCTAACATTTACCTTGAAGGAAGAGAAGCCCTTTAGTAGATGTAAAGCTGATAGAAAATCAGAGTTGGCATTTGCTGGCTAGTCAGACAAGCCACCAGCTTTGTGAGGAATTTTATGATAAAATGAAAAAAAAAAAATGGAGTGGAAGATACCCTGGGGTTGACACATTCCAAGGGAAGATTAATTTCTGGTGAAAATTCATCTAGTAATATTCCATTGGCAACTAGAGGACCACAAACTATTGTGGAAAAGGTGTACTTCAGAATGCACTTAACTAAATTCTGGATTCAAAGGAAGGGATGAACTGTTCCACACTTCTGTGTATCCATGACCACCCATGCACAGTAGAAAGATAATGGCTGGCAGTAGATCCAGGGGAAAGGGAAATGGTTAGGAGAGACATAATAGAGACAATAGGTATTTCCACCCTGACTCCTCACTCAGCTGGACCCTGACGTCTAGTCAGCCGCGGTTCCTCCATTAGGGTGGAGGAGCGTCGTCCCACTAAATAAAAATGCAGCAGCGATGAAAAAGAAAATGGTAATAAAGTTCATTTATTATTATTTTATTTTTCACTACTCCGTCCTGAGCCGAGTGTCAGGGCGGGGTGGGACCATTGCTGCTGAGGGGCAGCAGCAGGTAGGAGTGGTGGGCACTTAAGTTTAAAGTGCACATGTCACTTTAGCCGGCTGTCTTGCAATGGCCAGCCACACAAGCGCACTTTAAACCTCTCCAACCCGAGCTGTCTTAGACAGCAGTGTGGAGAGCAAGCACAGGCCACCAGTGCCTTTGGGAGCGCTGAGAGAGCCCGCTCCATCCAATCTTGGTGCTTCCCTCATGCTGGTTAACAGCATGAGAGCAGTGTCTGGAATGGTTAGGGGAGTTTGCTGGGGCCCTCGCTGGATGATGAGAAGATCACCAGGACCGGACAGAGGACGTGCAGCAAGGTAAGTGAATGTTTAATTTTACTTTATTTGATGTAAATTGAATCACCAACATACATTACATTAACGTTTTAAAGTTAAACTTTTTTGCTTTAAAATGTTAATGTAATGCATGTTGGCAATTTAGTTAGTGTTAGCCAAGGTTATTTTCCCCGAGTTGGCATGGCACCTTTTCTTGCACCACCACTTTTAGTTAATGACAGCAACCACTGAGTCTACTAAATTGTAGTAGATATCTTAAAACAAAATTGAATATCCTTAGGCTTGCATACATTTTTTTATTGGCGTTATAGTGTAGAAAGGCTGCCATACCCATCTAAAAAGACTAAATAGATATTTTTCCGATTTCCCTCTGTATTCGTAATCGCTATCCTCTACTTCCTCTCTTCTTTTCTGCTTTTCCCAGGTATACTTATCAAACTCAAGGAGACACAATATTTTTAAGTATTTCAGACATATTAGGCTCCCTATGATCCCCATTGAGGTAGGAAAGCAACGGTCCCCATATCTTGTTAAAGACCTGCTCCAAGCCAGGGGTCCATATGCCATATTCTTGTTGCCTAGAAGTCTTACCTACTGGCCACATTTATTGAAAAGGTGCCTTGGGCAGCTGACCCAATACTACCCTGTCAGAAATTGACTCTACCACTTTCCCACCGCCAAAATTTTTAAGGTTAATTGGCTCAGGAAAGAAGGGGTCTGTATGCCCTTCTCAGAAACAGTTAGCTCTCTGGTCACCCCTTTTTTAAACCATTGGCTAAATGTCCAATGTCATTGTTGCAAGTAGTGGAGTTGTTCTGTCTCAGTGAGCTTGTATTCTGTTTTGAACTCTTCAAAGGATTTAATTTGTTTGTTTTCAAAAAGGTTTCATGAATGTATATATCCCCCAATTTTCACATACTGCAAAATTCTTCCTGCACAGTCCTTGACTCAATTCCTTGTGGCGGGAAGACCGCCATGAAAAGGCTGTCGGAAAAGGACTTTCATTGTCCTAAAGAAATAGATTTCTGGAGATCTGTATGGTTCAAAATTAAAGAAATGTCTAACATTCACTCAACCTTTTCTCCACTAAGGACTTTTTAGGGAGGACTTCATGAACAATGGACTCATGATCACCTTGTAGGAAAACTGGTTGACTTGCTAATTGCTATTGGTTTACAGGTGATTGCATCCAACTTCAAAACAACAGATAATATTTCACTTCAGCAGTGGTGGAATTTAATGTGTCATAAACATAGATTAGACACCTATCATCTTCATTTAACCTCAATAGCAATTAAAAGAGACAAACTATGGTCCCCTAATACTTAAATACAAAGGTTTGTGCTAACTCTTTTAAAGTAGGTATTCCTAGTAATGAGATAAAATGACCCATTTTGTTAAATGGTGTACCACCACCAACATTACAGTGCAATTTTGACTTTTAGTTAATGCCACAATAAAATCCATTGATACAATATGCCAACGGTTGGGTGGAACAGTTAATGGTCTGGAAAGACAGAAAGGTTTATCATGAGAACTCTATCAGAGCAGAAATGGAGTACATTTTAACATATTCTTTAACTTCTACAATTAGAGTTGGCCAACAAAAATATTCTAACTACTGCTAATATTTTAGCTATTTCAGGATGCCCAGCAGTGTTAGACTCATGAAGCCAAAACATAGTTTGCCTGTTGTCGTAACTGAACTGATGTAGCATGATTTTTAAAAATGACAAAACACGACACATTTACTAATTGAAGACACGAAGAGCTGAAAGTACACTTTGCACACGTTAGACACAGTGACACATGTAAATGAGACAAGTGTAGTAGAAGCACCATAAAAGCGTGCTTTAAAATAAGTTGAAGAAAACATGCATATAAGACAATACTAATACATGTAAACAAGTTGCACTAATAAGAGTTTCTTGTGAAAATGTTGTTTATGAAGGTTTACTGATGCAATTAAGATGGCCTAGGGTTTTTAATGCTTTCTATTGAGAATGCGCCATTTCGAAAAGTCGGTGCAAAAACGCGTAGAAACATGATACGATCTTGAAATTTCGCATAGTAATACTAGAGCTTCTACAGTTTATGGAAAATGCAAAAAAAATTGTGATGTGAATTTAGAAATTACACACATATGTATGTTGAGAAAATTTGTGGTAGTAGGGTATTTCTAACGTTAGATATTTTCATGCAATAATGATTTGGAAAAATTCTATATTTTCTTTATTTTGAATTGATTTAATTACATTATATTTGATGTTGGTTTAGAGCTCATTTCATTTAAATGTGTGGTGCTAACTTAAAGGCCTTTTCGAAATGTTTTTTTTTCTAGTGCTGACCTTTCTCCTGACTTAATACAATGGTTCATTTTCCACTAGTGAAATGTTGCTTTTTTTGTCCTGTACATGTGTACACCCCGACATTCCTGAATGTTTCTTCAGCGTTCACAGTGAAATATTCCTGTGGGAACAGACTTTCAGCTATTGGTATAGATTATTACTTTGTATCTTTTTTTAACGATATTAGGCCTATGTGGACTCTCAATCTTTTGTTTCTCATGACCAGCATGGGAAACCATCTCACTGTTGCAAGTGTTCTAAGTGACATTATGTGAATTTGAACATTTGATAGTCTTCTGATGGTAGGGTGATGCTACATCACCGGGACGTTGTTAGAACTTTATAAAATAAGAAACCACAAAGGAGGGGCAACGCCATTCAGATTTTTCCTACTCTAACACCCGGATACTATGCTGATCGATTTTTGAGAACTTTTCTCTTACTTTTGGACTGCCTTGCTGATTCTACAGTCGGTAGCTAATGCACTGAACCTTCTTTGCCAAACCATTTCCATTTTTCATTCCTTTTATTTCTTTGTTTAGGTTATTGGACTTGCCCTTAATGGACTTTAAATTTGAACCCTTTCCCCATATTCATATTACTTGCGATGTTAGACAATGGACTATTCCTTCCCCCTTAATGGTGGTGGTACTCTGTAACTCTCTAATTGATTATGATAATAATCATCTGAAAAAGCCTGCTTAAATGTTTAACCCTGTTATACAAGCTGTGATATTTTTAACTGAACTTCTCAAGAAATTGCTCATGGCAATGAAGTTTGAATCCTTAATACGATAACCAAATTAATCAAATATAACTGTCTGAGTCTATTATTGAGTCCCATTGGTTCTTCCATTGCAACTGTGCTGTTTATTAATGGCTTAGTGTGTTGTAGGGAGAATCAGCGAGCTCTGACAGAACATCAGGTGTTACTTCCTTTGTTCTGCGTTGCTGTTGCAGAGCTTTTGGTCTGCATAATCCTAACTCGACTTATCTTCTTCAGGAGGTTGGGTCTTCCTGTTGCTAGCCTTTATTTCTACAGCATGGGTTTAAGAGTTGTGTACCTAAATCTGATCTCAAATTTGTGAGCTGGCTGTCAATTAATGGTCCTCATTGGACTGCTAAGGTGGTGCTTGGTTATCCTAATTTCCACCCCTCATACCAGCTTAGAAAGATTAATCAGAGGATCATTGCCTCTGTGATAAATGGAAGTGCTGCAGATGGTTTTTAGGAAAGGAGAGTAATCGTATAATAACATTTTTACCAAGCCTACGCCGCAACAAATCTGGTAGCAGAGCTATGGTTCTACATAGTGAAGTGAGATTTTAGGGTGCCAAAAATAGTCCTTTGCCCAAGTTCAAAGAGTCTAATATTTTTTAATTCGGCAAAAAGAAGGATTGATGGAGTGCTGATGTAGTATCGCTCTGGATAGTCAACGTGTAGCAGCAAAGGAGTGTGAGTTTTAATAGGGATGCGTGTTGCTATTGCTTTTGCTTAAGATTGTGATTTCTCTTTTTAAGACGGCTGTGTGTTGTTGAGCGGAGTGAAGTGGTTAGCGTCCACATGGTGTATGATTGTGACGCTTTGCGCAAAGCTGAAGTTGTAAACAGGTCTGTCGTGACCTAGGATCTCGAGTTATTTACCTACGGGTTGTCTCAGTGTAGAAGACACTGAGGGGCATATTTACAAAAGAAGTGACGGAGTGCGGCATTAGCCTTGTTGGCTTAACGCCGCACTACGCCACTTCTACAACGCAGGGCTGCACTGTATTTACAAGAATACGGTGCAGCCCTGCATTTCTCCCTGCGCTGGCGCTAAATTTAGCAGCCTTGTGCCGACGCATTGGGGGTAATGATTGTTTATGTGCTGGAAGGTGTCCCTTCCTGCACATAAACAATCTAAAATGGCGTTCAATGGTGTTTTGCTGTTTCTATGTGTGCTGCACAATGCAGCATACTTAGAAACAGCAAAAACTAGGAGAAATAAAGCATTTCTCCTCATTTCACCACGGTAAGACCAGGTTTTCCCTGGTCTTAATTTTGGCGCTGGCCCATATTTACGCCACCCTTGTCAATATGGGACAGCGTCAAAATCAGTGGGTGTTGCGGTGGAACGCCCACCACAACACCTATTGCCCGCTCCATTCATGCTAAGTATAGCGTGAAAGGGTGCCTTATTTACAAGGCAGTGTTAAGCCACGTTAAGTGGCTTAATGCTGTCTTGTAAATAAGGCGAAGCCCATATCACCACAGGAACGTCACTAAAAGTAATGTTCCTGTGGCGATAGGTGCTTGTAAATATGCCCCTGAGTAAGTTGTCTGCTGTTTTGTGGTGTTGGTAGTGAGACATTGTCGACAACACCTTGGTAAGGGTTCTCTTTGTGTGTTAGTGGTAAACGATTGGTATGGTTGATGTCAGATGCACAGGGAATAACTATATTAATTAATTGTGAAATCCCGTTGGTCAAAGTTTCACTTGAAGCGAATGAGTATAGAAAGTTTAGTTACTTCATGAAAGTGAATATCCTTTAGTGGAGCAGGCAGTTTTATTTGTTGCTTGCATTGTATTTTCATTTTGCTTAGAGAAAAATGCGCAGGAGAAGATTTTGAAGGAGGCTGAGCTGCTGTGAGATTGATGTCACAGTGTGCCGTGACGTGATTGGTCGGTTGGTGTAAAGCTGCGCTGGGATTGGTTGACTACGTTATAAGAGTCATGCTGTCATTGGTTGAGGTTGCCGAACAGGTGAATTGTGAGAGAATAACATTTCCTAGATTTACAGAAATCATTTGTGAATACAGGATTGAATAAAAAAAAAAAATTTCAAGGCATTGCAGAAATAAGTAAAGAAAGATGAGACCGTATCTGCCAAAGCAAAGGTAGAAGAACCACCTGAGGGTACGCCAGGATACATAGTCATGATGGACAAAGGATTACATCCATGTCTATGGCTCGAATTTTGGCTTAAATTTACTGATGAAACTTTACAGTTCCCTTGTTATGGAACATTTAGGACCTCATTCCAATGCGGGTGGACTGCCACCGACAGGCCGTCGATGGCGGTCAGCCCAACATCTATTGTATCAATCAGACCGCAGGATTACAATTCCGGCAGTCGGAGTGATTTGGTCAGAGGGAATGACCGCCACCTCCGACAGGCTCAAGGAGGCCGTCGGACAGCAGTCAGAGCCTAATCCCTACAATGGGGGCAGTGCCTGTGGAGGCACGGCCGTAGGGATTAGTATGTCCCTTTCCCTCAAGGCAGACGGAAGGGGACTTTGGGGGCCCCAAGCAGGGCCCCGTCCCCAGTGGGCCACTGGAATTTGGCCTGGAGGGCACATGTGGTGCTACCCCAAACATCCATCCATGTGTGCCAGGCACCACATGGTGCCTGGCACACAGTGCATTGATGTTTGATAACAGCCCTTATCCACTGCGGCTTGTGCTGCAGCCCTTTTCTAAGGCCTCAGCACAAGCCGCAATGGAAAAGAGCAGTTTTCCGACCGCCTGCATGGCAGTCGCATTGTAATCGGGCGGGTGGGACCGCTGACATGTAGTTGGTCAGACACCTGCCCTTGGCAATGACGGTCAGACGCTCATCTGATCGCCATCGTAATGAGGGCCATAATTTGAGGATTTTAGAGAATTTAAGGAAAATAATGTACGAAATGAAAGATCCTGTTAGAGCCATTGCAATTGAGGCTTTAAATACCTAGGAGCATATTGCTCATCAGAAGTACAAGGAGAAATACCCAGAGAGATATAGGAGAACAATGGATCATTATGCAGAAGCTAGATGGGATGCTCAGCATAAAATGTGGATAGCAGATGTAATACACGGAACACAATTGTATCTGGTACTAGAGGTTGAGGAAGATTCTATGGGCTAGAGAAGAGAGAAAAATAAGCATTTAGAGATACATAAAACTAACATAGGGAAAGAGGGAGAAGAGAGTGACATTGATGACAAACTTCTGAATGATTTATTGATGACTTGTCCACCACCTTATAATGAGACACAGACGGGAGACTTAATTAATACTAATCCAGCTGAAAAACCTAATGCTCCTATAATGCCTGAAGAGCCAAAGGAATCTATGCTTAATTCTCCCTTAAGGGGCCGATTCCGATGTCGGACGGACTCAGGTCCGTCCGACATCGGTCAGGAGCTGTAACCGACCGACCTGCTGTCGTCGGTTACGGCCCTGCAGTGTACGATGCGACCAAACCCTGTTCGGTCGCACTCGTATACTTCACAATAGGAGCATGCATTCCGAGCGTGAATGCATGCTTGCATTGGGAAAAGCAGGGTGCAGTTCATCCCTGCACCCTGTGGCCGGCACCCCAAGCGTGCCTGCCACCGGGTGCAGGGATCAACAGAGGGGCACCATAGGTGCCCCCAGGCCGCCATTCGGCGGCCTCGCACCTATGGGGGCCCTACTGGGGCCCCAAATACAGCTTCCGATTGCTCTTTCGTGCCGGAAAGACCGGCACGAACAGGCAGTGAAAGACTGCCATCGTACTCCCTCGCTTGTGAAGAGGCGGCCGGGGGAGTACTGAAGGATTTACGGACGGCGGACGGGCTCTTCGAGCCCGTCGGAAGCCATCCGGAAATCCGAGTCGGATTCCTTTCCGACCGAGCACATCGGAATGGCTCGGTCGGAAGGAATCCGGCCCGCACATTCCGATTCGGTCGGAAGGGCTCCGGCCATCGTTCGGTGCCCTTCCGGCCGAAATCGGAATCGGCCCCTAAGTGGGAGAACAGAAATGTCAGCCCCTATGAATCTGACTGATTCAAGTACTCCAGATGCTTTGACTGTTTCCGTTACTATTGGACCTGTTGTGCCCCTTTACAAGTCTGGTTTGCAGATAAATACGGTTCACAATTTGACTGTACATACTGGAGCAAATACAGTATGTGGAAGTTCTTACGATCTGACCGTGAGATCACTGCTTCATAAGTCTGTGGTTCCGATCTGGACCAATAATGCTACAGCTATGAATGTTGTTCATAATCAGACACAATTTGACTCTACACAAAGAATGGTGCATGGGTTTCCACATTTTAATGGCCCAAAACCGAGTGGACCTCCTGAAGTGAATTACCATGCTTCGGACATGAATATTCCAATGGTTATTTCAGCCCCAGATACATCTGTACTAAATGTGCAACATGGAACAAGTGCCATTTGGAATGATGGAAGTTTAAATTTAAATAATACAAGGGAGCAATCAGGGTTTACTCCTCAAGAATTTGACGAGTGGCTTAAAGAATACAGTACCCTGAATAATCAAAGCTCAGCAATAGTTCCACTTTCAGCTATGAATTCAGTCCCATTACAAACTTCAGTTTCTAGTTCAGCAGCTACTTCAGATTTGGTTCCAGGTTCAAGTTCAGTCCAAAATTCAGTTCAAGAAAACAGAGCACCCATGGATGTGAGATGATTAAAAGTTGAATTAAAAGAAATGATTCAGGGAACACTTAGCCCTTTAAGATTAGAGATTTACCAAGAGGAGAAACTATTGTTTCTCTGTAAAAACATTACACAATGAGCGAACTCGACCTAGGAGAGATTTTTTGAATTGGCTCAGAAATATGGTATAGAATGGACATTTAAAATTCAAAGATTTTGCAGAAATCTTACAGGATAAACTTTACTGACAACGACATTAAGAACATGAGAGCACCAGGAAAGAAATTACAGATAAAAGAACTAATGATATTAATCAGAAAATGGGAGGAAAGTGAAAAATGGGAAGGCAGATGGTCGAAAAAGAAGGAAACAAAGCGAGTTAGAGTGCAGTCACCACCTGACGTTTTTGGTGGCAGTGTAGGAGATGTTCAAATGCTCCCTTTGAGAGAAGTACCTGGAGGAAGTTGTGTTCATATACCTTAGGGAAGACAAGGCATTTTGTCATTTACAAATTATTTTCCTAAATTGAGAGAAAATCCTGTGGAATGTTACAGACAAGTTGAGCGATTTGTGAAGATTTCAAAGGGTTTGTGGATTGATTTGAATATTTTATTTGAAATTGTGGTTCCAGGAGATTTGTGGGCCGAATGTAGGGTTATCTGGGATAGCCTGAGTCAGAACCAGATAGGGATCCTGGAACAGTAGCACCATCTCCAGTGGTAATGAGGAAATACCAGCAGGTAATAAATTACCTGAAGACTAAAATTTCCCCTGTCGAGATTAATTGGATGCAGATTGACAGAATGACTCAAGAACTGAAAGAATCAGTACATGCCTTTTACGATTGATTAGTACAGGTTTTCAAACAGAATAGTGGATCAGACACTATTGCAGACAAGGATGTGGGACATTTTGTTTACAGGTTTGTGTTTGGCTTGAGACCTGAGATTTCTAACATGATTCTATTGCATTTACTTTGCTGGCAGAGTAAGTCCGTGGACGAAATTTTGCGTCATGCAACATATTATGCCGAGGAGATTGAGATGAGGCATAAGAAGCTTAAGGAGAAATAAATGATTGCCCAGATAAAGGCGATGCAGAAAGGCCAAAATTAGGGGCCTTTTACGATGGCGGGCGGAGGCACCATCGCAGCGCTTGCGGAAAATGCCCTTTTCCGCACTCCATCAGCGGTCCTTGCGTCCGCCGTATTACGATGGGCAAAGATAGCCCATTTCCCGTCCACTGCGGTGTTCCGGGTTCCGCTGAAAATCTCCGTCCGCACCGGTGGCGGACGGAGCCACATGAAAGGGACCACCGTGCGGAATGCGGTTACGACCGCCGGTTGTATTACGATGCCACAAACAGCCCACCACACCGCTGCGGAGAATCCGGCCAATCAAGGATGGCGGTGGCAAAACTGCGGATAGCTCCATGTGTTCCTGTCCGCTGGGGAAACGGCGGTCTTTGGCCTTTCCGCAGCAAATCCGACCGCCGCGGACGGATTTTCAGCTTTTCCGCCGCTGAATCCTGGAATCCGACCGCCGCAGTAGGGAGTTTCTGGCGGTGCATCCTAATCTGGCCGGCGGTTATGCCGCGGTACCTGCGGGTGGCAGTTTCCCGCTAGCACGGCAAACGGAGTGGTTTTCCGACCGCCATCCTAATAGACCCCTTAGATGGGTTATGATAACTCAGCACTTGTACAGGGAGGTTATAATCAAGCTCCGATGATGCAGGGGGTTAATGGTTTTCAACAGAGAATTCTCTGTCCCAAGGTAGAGGTCGTGGTAATCTGTAGATCCTAGAACTGGTGTTGATGTGTCGCTTTTGAAGAAACCGAATCAATTTCATGCATGCAGAATATTTGGACACTGGAAGCGCAAGTGTAGGTCTGTTATGAATAATGAAGGGAATCAGATGCAGAATGTAGAATATGCACAGTCTCAAGGGAATAGCATGGGATAGACTCTACAGATGCTAGGACAGAGAAAGCAGAATTCTAATATGTCACAGCAAATGCCCCATGGCAACAGCAGAATGTTCAGGTACAAACACACAATGCTCATCAGAATCAACAGAGGGATAGACATTCTTTCCAGAATCAGAATGCAGCACAGCAGTATTTGATCCTATTGCATGACAGTGACCTGGGCCCACAGCAAATGCCCCATGGCAACAGCAGAATGTTCAGGTACAAACACACAATGCTCATCAGAATCAACAGAGGGATAGGCATTCTTTCCAGAATCAGAATGCAGCACAGCAGTATTTGATCCTATTGCATGACAGTGACCTGGGCCCATCAGCATGATGGTGCCTGAGGGGGGAGGGGGACTGTGTGCTTCGCGCAGCCTTAGAGGTAGACCAGAGTGATCCCTATGTAGATGGAGAAGTGGATGGGAATCATGTCTCATTCCTTTCGACACTGGTGCTACCCGCTCTAATGTAAGAACAGGAGAGGTTCCAAACCTACCCCTCTAGGGAGAAAGTATCCAGGTTGTAGGAGTTATGAATAAAAAGTTGTCTACCCCAATTTCAGAACCAGTTACAGTTAAAATAGAATACTTTGAGGATCAGCATCAATTTGTGGTGTGTGGCACAAGTCCAGTTAATCTACTTGGACGTGATTTACTGTACAAGCTAAATTGTTCAATTTATTGCACCCCCAGAGGAATTGAATTCCATACAAATGATGAGTATGCTCTTTTTAAACTTACCCAACAGAAATCAGACGTAGGGATGTATCCTCTCCTGACGAGTGAGGATTTGCCTGATGAATTGAGCGACACTGTGCTACCTGAAGTCTGAAGCTTTACATGTAAGTATATCGGACTAATCAAAGTGTCGAGCCAGTCCGAATTACAATTAAAACAAATTCCATAGAATTCCACCATACAATTTGTCCCAAGGTAGAGGTTGTGGTAATCTGTAGATCCTAGAACTGGTGTTGATGTGTCGCTTTTGAAGAAAACGAATCAATTTCATGCGTGCAGAATATTTGGACACTGGAAGCGCAAGTGTAGGTCTGTTATGAATAATAAAGGAAATCAGATGCAGAATGTAGAACATGCACAGTCTCAAGGGAATAGCATGGGATAGACTCAACAGATGCTAGGACAGAGAAAGCAGAATTCTAATATGTCCCAGCAAATGCCCCATGGCAACAGCAGAATGTTCAGGTACAAACACACAATGCTCATCAGAACTAACAGAGGGATAGACATTCTTTCCAGAATCACAATGCAGCACAGCAGTATTTGATCCTATTGCATGACAGTGACCTGGGCCCATCAGCATGATGGTGCCTGAGGGGGGAGGAGGACTGTGTGCTTGGCGCAGCCTTAGAGGTAGACCAGAGTGATCCCTATGTAGATGGAGAAGTGGATGGGAATCATGTCTCATTCCTTGTCGACACTGGTGCTACCCGCTCTAGTGTAAGAACAGGAGAGGTTCCAAACCTACCCCTCTCGGGAGAAAGTATCCAGGTTGTAGGAGTTATGAATAAAAAGTTGTCTACCCCAATTTCAGAACCAGTTACAGTTAAAATAGAATCCTTTGAGGATCAGCATCAATTTGTGGTGTGTGGCACAAGTCCAGTTAATCTACTTGGACGTGATCTACTGTAGAAGCTAAATTGTTCAATTTATTGCACCCCCAGAGGAATTGAATTCCATACAAATGATGAGTATGCTCTTTTTAAACTTACCCAACAGAAATCAGACGTAGGGATGTATCCTCTCCTGACGAGTGAGGATTTGCCTGATGAATTGAGCGACACTGTGCTACCTGAAGTCTGAAGCTTTACATGTAAAGATATCGGACTAATCAAAGGTGTCGAGCCAGTCCGAATTACAATTAAAACAAATTCCATAGAATTCCACCGTACAATTTGTCCCCTGATACTAGTTGCCGAAATTACTCCTGTGATCGACTCAATGATTGAGAAAGGGAACCTGAAGGAGATAAGGGGAAGTCAGTGTAACTCTCCTATTATGGGCATGCATTGGCCGAATGGCAAGTATCACATTGTGCAGGATCTGAGCAAGGTTGTGCAGGATCGGCGCATTGTTGTTCCATGTTGTCCTGTGGTACCGAATCCAGCTGTGATTTTGTTTCAGATTCCATGTGAGACCGAATCGGTTTCAGTCATTGACTTGTGCCAGGCCATCTTTTCAATCCCATTGCACGAAGACAGTCAATGTTTATTCGCTTTCCATTTCGGCATGGTGCTGAGTCCCACAGGGGTATACGGAAAGCCCCTCAATCTTTAATCAGATACTCATAAAGAATCTTGAGTCTTTGGTAATGCCAAATCATTCAGTGCTAGTCCAGTACATTGACGACCTATTGGTCGTGTCAGCTACGGTGTACAGTCAGAATATCGAGTAGAAAATGTCGACTTGCACTAATATTGAGTGCAAAATATCGTGATACAAAAATATCGACTGCCAGAATATCGTGCTCAAGAATATCGACTTCAAGGTAAGAAATATCGTTTTCCAAAATATCGAAGTCATTAATATTGTAGTCATTAATATCGTTTGCAAAAATATAGTTGTTAAAAATATCTGCTTTTAGTTAGTTAGGTATTTTATTGTTTAGAATGCTTTATTTAGATAATAAAACAAAGCAAACATCATTACAAGGTCATATTGTGGGTACAGAAAAGGAAAAATTAGCATTAAAAGTGCAAATGACAAAATAAAATCCTTAACCCTCGAAAGGGAATATATATACTTAGAAGAAAAAATGCATTTTTCACATTTTGAAAAAGAAAGAGGGGGGAGAAAGGAGAAGAAGGAAAGAAGGGGGAAAAGTAAGATATAGGAAAATACAAAATATAAACAGTAATTAGAGAAAATTCTAAAGAACAACTAACTCTGTTTAACCCCTTCGCTGCTAGGCCTTTTCCCCTCCTGTGCTAAGCCTTTTTTTGGCTATTTGGGGTAGTGCGCGCTTAGGCCCCTGTAACTTTTTGACCACATAAGGTATCCATGCCAAATTTGCGTCCTTTTTTCTAACATCATGGGGATTGTAAAGGTACCCAGGGTTTGTGGATTCCCCTGGAGGGGACCCAGAAATTAGTCAAAATACAGCTAAATTTTGTTTTTTTTTGGAAAAATGCAAAAAGGGCTACAGATGAAAGCGTCTTGATTTTTCCCTGCAAATGGCATCAAAAAAGGGGTTGTGGGGATGAAATCACCATCTTCCCAGCTTTCAGGGACAAGCAGACTTTTGTCAGAAAACCAACTTTTTTTACACAGTTTTGGCATTTTTCTGGGACATAGCCTATTTTTGCTATTTTTTGTGCTTTCAACCTCCTTCCAGTTAATGGTAGAAATGGGTATGAAACCAATAATGGATCCTGGAAAGCCATACATTTATGAAAAGTAGACAAAATTCTGAATTCAGCAAGGGGTCATTTGTGTAGATCCTTAAAGTTTTCCTTATAGAAACTAACAGTTAAATAAAGGAAAAATTGAAAATTAGTTGAAAAAACAGCCATTTGTGTCAACGTTTTCACCTGTAACTTCTTCTAATTATGACAGCTATTTGAAGGCAATATACCGTTATATCCGCTGGACCTTTCTGGTTGTGGGGATATATAGGACTTGTAGGTTCACCAAGAACCCGACGAACCCAGAGCCAATAATTGAGCAACATCTTGCAATGATTTTTTTAAGTACCGGGTATATAGCAATTATTTTGGGAAAATGTATACATGGAAAAATTGTTATGAAAGACACCTATGTATTTCTGAAATGGGAACAAAATGTAGATTTTAGAAACAGTAGATATTTGCACATTTCCGAAATTGGGAGTACCCATACTAGCATGAGAATTATAGGTCATTTTTCAAAATGACTTATTTTTTACACATTGTCTTTCATTTGGAAGGCAGAAATGCATCGAAAGTCAATAGGTAATAACAGTTGCTCTACAATTCTGTGTTACCCTAAGTCTCCCGATAAAAATGGTACCTCACTTGTGTGGGTAGCCCTTGTGCCCACAACAGGAAATGGCTCAAAATGCAACGTGGACGTACCACATTTTCACAATGAAAAATTACCCTTTTTTTGCAAAGTGCCTAGGTGTAGTTTTTGAACCCTAGCTCTGCCGGCACCTAGGGAAACCTAGCAAACCTATACATTTTTGAAAACTAGACACCCAGGGGAATCCAGGATGGGGTGACTTGACTGCCTCCCACCAGGTTCTGTTACCCAGAATCCCTTGCAAACATAAAAAATTGTCAAAAAATCACATTTTCCCCACATTTCTGTGGTGGAAAGTTCTGGAATCTGCGTGGATCCACAAATTTCCACCCACCCCGCGTTCCCCAAAGTCTTACGAGAAAAATGGTACCTCACTTGTGTGGGTCGGCCTAGTGCCTGCGACAGGAAACGGCGCAAAACGCAACGTGGTCACACCTCAATTTCGCAGTGAAAAATGACCCTTTTTTGGCAAAGTGCCTAGCTGTAGTTTTTGAACCCTAGCTCTGCCGGCACCTAGGGAAACCTAGCAAACCTATACATTTTTGAAAACTAGACACCCAGGGGAATCCAGGATGGGGTGACTTGACTGCCTCCCACCAGGTTCTGTTACCCAGAATCCCTTGCAAACATAAAAATTGTCAAAAAAACCACATTTTCCCCACATTTCTGTGGTGGAAAGTTCTGGAATCTGCGTGGATCCACAAATTTCCACCCACCCCGCGTTCCCCAAAGTCTTACGAGAAAAATGGTACCTCACTTGTGTGGGTCGGCCTAGTGCCTGCGACAGGAAACGGCGCAAAACGCAACGTGGTCACACCTCAATTTCGCAGTGAAAAATGACCCTTTTTTGGCAAAGTGCCTAGCTGTAGTTTTTGAACCCTAGCTCTGCCGGCACCTAGGGAAACCTAGCAAACCTATACATTTTTGAAAACTAGACACCCAGGGGAATCCAGGATGGGGTGACTTGACTGCCTCCCACCAGGTTCTGTTACCCAGAATCCCTTGCAAACATAAAAATTGTCAAAAAACACATTTTCCCCACATTTCTGTGGTGGAAAGTTCTGGAATCTGCGTGGATCCACAAATTTCCACCCACCCCGCGTTCCCCAAAGTCTTACGAGAAAAATGGTACCTCACTTGTGTGGGTCGGCCTAGTGCCTGCGACAGGAAACGGCGCAAAACGCAACGTGGTCACACCTCAATTTCGCAGTGAAAAATGACCCTTTTTTGGCAAAGTGCCTAGCTGTAGTTTTTGAACCCTAGCTCTGCCGGCACCTAGGGAAACCTAGCAAACCTATACATTTTTGAAAACTAGACACCCAGGGGAATCCAGGATGGGGTGACTTGACTGCCTCCCACCAGGTTCTGTTACCCAGAATCCCTTGCAAACATAAAAATTGTCAAAAAAACCACATTTTCCCCACATTTCTGTGGTGGAAAGTTCTGGAATCTGCGTGGATCCACAAATTTCCACCCACCCCGCGTTCCCCAAAGTCTTACGAGAAAAATGGTACCTCACTTGTGTGGGTCGGCCTAGTGCCTGCGACAGGAAACGGCGCAAACGCAACGTGGTCACACCTCAATTTCGCAGTGAAAAATGACCCTTTTTTGGCAAAGTGCCTAGCTGTAGTTTTTGAACCCTAGCTCTGCCGGCACCTAGGGAAACCTAGCAAACCTATACATTTTTGAAAACTAGACACCCAGGGGAATCCAGGATGGGGTGACTTGACTGCCTCCCACCAGGTTCTGTTACCCAGAATCCCTTGCAAACATAAAAAATTGTCAAAAAACACACATTTTCCCCACATTTCTGTGGTGGAAAGTTCTGGAATCTGCGTGGATCCACAAATTTCCACCCACCCCGCGTTCCCCAAAGTCTTACGAGAAAAATGGTACCTCACTTGTGTGGGTCGGCCTAGTGCCTGCGACAGGAAACGGCGCAAAACGCAACGTGGTCACACCTCAATTTCGCAGTGAAAAATGACCCTTTTTTGGCAAAGTGCCTAGCTGTAGTTTTTGAACCCTAGCTCTGCCGGCACCTAGGGAAACCTAGCAAACCTATACATTTTTGAAAACTAGACACCCAGGGGAATCCAGGATGGGGTGACTTGACTGCCTCCCACCAGGTTCTGTTACCCAGAATCCCTTGCAAACATAAAAAATTGTCCAAAAACACATTTTCCCCACATTTCTGTGGTGGAAAGTTCTGGAATCTGCGTGGATCCACAAATTTCCACCCACCCCGCGTTCCCCAAAGTCTTACGAGAAAAATGGTACCTCACTTGTGTGGGTCGGCCTAGTGCCTGCGACAGGAAACGGCGCAAAACGCAACGTGGTCACACCTCAATTTCGCAGTGAAAATGACCCTTTTTGGCAAAGTGCCTAGCTGTAGTTTTTGAACCCTACCTCTGCCGGCACCTAGGGAAACCTAGCAAACCTATACATTTTTGAAAACTAGACACCCAGGGGAATCCAGGATGGGGTGACTTGACTGCCTCCCACCAGGTTCTGTTACCCAGAATCCCTTGCAAACATAAAAAATTGTCCAAAAAACACATTTTCCCCACATTTCTGTGGTGGAAAGTTCTGGAATCTGCGTGGATCCACAAATTTCCACCCACCCCGCGTTCCCCAAAGTCTTACGAGAAAAATGGTACCTCACTTGTGTGGGTCGGCCTAGTGCCTGCGACAGGAAACGGCGCAAACGCAACGTGGTCACACCTCAATTTCGCAGTGAAAAATGACCCTTTTTTGGCAAAGTGCCTAGCTGTAGTTTTTGAACCCTACCTCTGCCGGCACCTAGGGAAACCTAGCAAACCTATACATTTTTGAAAACTAGACACCCAGGGGAATCCAGGATGGGGTGACTTGACTGCCTCCCACCAGGTTCTGTTACCCAGAATCCCTTGCAAACATAAAAAATTGTCAAAAAACCACATTTTCCCCACATTTCTGTGGTGGAAAGTTCTGGAATCTGCGTGGATCCACAAATTTCCACCCACCCCGCGTTCCCCAAAGTCTTACGAGAAAAATGGTACCTCACTTGTGTGGGTCGGCCTAGTGCCTGCGACAGGAAACGGCGCAAAACGCAACGTGGTCACACCTCAATTTCGCAGTGAAAATGACCCTTTTTGGCAAAGTGCCTAGCTGTAGTTTTTGAACCCTACCTCTGCCGGCACCTAGGGAAACCTAGCAAACCTATACATTTTTGAAAACTAGACACCCAGGGGAATCCAGGATGGGGGTGACTTGACTGCCTCCCACCAGGTTCTGTTACCCAGAATCCCTTGCAAACATAAAAAATTGTCAAAAAAACCACATTTTCCCCACATTTCTGTGGTGGAAAGTTCTGGAATCTGCGTGGATCCACAAATTTCCACCCACCCCGCGTCCCCCAAAGTCTTACGAGAAAAATGGTACCTCACTTGTGTGGGTCGGCCTAGTGCCTGCGACAGGAAACGGCGCAAAACGCAACGTGGTCACACCTCAATTTCGCAGTGAAAAATGACCCTTTTTTGGCAAAGTGCCTAGCTGTAGTTTTTGAACCCTACCTCTGCCGGCACCTAGGGAAACCTAGCAAACCTATACATTTTTGAAAACTAGACACCCAGGGGAATCCAGGATGGGGTGACTTGACTGCCTCCCACCAGGTTCTGTTACCCAGAATCCCTTGCAAACATAAAAATTGTCCAAAAAACACATTTTCCCCACATTTCTGTGGTGGAAAGTTCTGGAATCTGCGTGGATCCACAAATTTCCACCCACCCCGCGTTCCCCAAAGTCTTACGAGAAAAATGGTACCTCACTTGTGTGGGTCGGCCTAGTGCCTGCGACAGGAAACGGCGCAAAACGCAACGTGGTCACACCTCAATTTCGCAGTGAAAAATGACCCTTTTGGCAAAGTGCCTAGCTGTAGTTTTTGAACCCTACCTCTGCCGGCACCTAGGGAAACCTAGCAAACCTATACATTTTTGAAAACTAGACACCCAGGGGAATCCAGGATGGGGTGACTTGACTGCCTCCCACCAGGTTCTGTTACCCAGAATCCCTTGCAAACATAAAAAATTGTCAAAAAAACCACATTTTCCCCACATTTCTGTGGTGGAAAGTTCTGGAATCTGCGTGGATCCACAAATTTCCACCCACCCCGCGTTCCCCAAAGTCTTACGAGAAAAATGGTACCTCACTTGTGTGGGTCGGCCTAGTGCCTGCGACAGGAAACGGCGCAAAACGCAACGTGGTCACACCTCAATTTCGCAGTGAAAAATGACCCTTTTTTGGCAAAGTGCCTAGCTGTAGTTTTTGAACCCTAGCTCTGCCGGCACCTAGGGAAACCTAGCAAACCTATACATTTTTGAAAACTAGACACCCAGGGGAATCCAGGATGGGGTGACTTGACTGCGCTCCCACCAGGTTCTGTTACCCAGAATCCCTTGCAAACATAAACAATTGTCGAAAAACCACATTTTCCACACATTTCTGTGGTGGAAAGTTCTGGAATCTGCGTGGATCCACAAATTTCCACCCACCCCGCGTTCCCCAAAGTCTTACGAGAAAAATGGTACCTCACTTGGTGTGGGTCGGCCTAGTGCCTGCGACAGGAAACGGGCGCAAAACGCAACGTGGTCACACCTCAATTGTCGCAGTGAAAAATGACCCTGTTTTGGCAAAGTGCCTAGCTGTAGTTTTTGAACCCTAGCTCTGCCGGCACCTAGGGAAACCTAGCAAACCTATACATTTTGAAAACTAGACACCCAGGGGAATCCAGGATGGGGTGACTTGACTGCCTCCCACCAGGTTCTGTTACCCAGAATCCCTTGCAAACATAAAAGTTTGTCAAAAAAACCACATTTTCCCCACATTTCTGTGGTGGAAAGTTCTGGAATCTGCGTGGATCACACAAATTTCCTACCCACCCCGCGTTCCCAAAGTCTTACGAGAAAAATGGTACCTCACTTGTGTGGGTCGGCCTAAGTGCCTGCGACAGGAAAGCGGCGCAAAACGCAGCGTGGTCACACCTCAATTTCGCAGTCGAAAAATGACCCTGGTTTTGGCAAAGTGCCTAGCTGTAGTTTTTGGACCCGTAGCTCTGCCGGCCACCTAGGGAAACCTACCAAACCCACACATTTCTGAAAAGCTAGACACCCGGGGGCTTCCAGGGATGGTATGGCTTGACGTGGATCCCCCAACGTTCTGTTACCCAGAATCCCTTGCAAACCTCAAATTTTAGCTGAAAAAAATCACATTTTTCACACATTTGTGTGTGAGGAAAGTGCTGGAATCTACGTGGCCTCACACAAATTTCCTACCCACCCAGCGTTCCCCCAGGTCTCCCGAGTAAAAATGGTGCCTCACTTGTGTGGGAGGCCCAAGTACCCGCGACAGGCAAGGGCCCACAACGTAGTGAGGCGACCTCAAAGTTGAGCCTATCTCAAAACCACCTAGGCTCTTGCAAGGGGGTCACTCTGGGTTTTTGTGCCCCGTGCTCGGGCGGCCATCTAGGGAAACCTACCAAACCCACACATTTCTGAAAAAGTAGACACCCGTGGGGCTTCCAGGGAGAGGTATGGCTTGCGTGGATCCCCCAACGTTTCTTACTGCAGAATCCCTTGCAAACCTCAATTTTAGCTGAAAAATTCACTTTTTCACACACATTTGTGTAGCCGGGAAAGTGTGGCATCACTGGCCTCACACAAATTTCCTGCCAGCCGTTCCCCAGGTCTCCCGACAGTAATGGTGCCTCACTTGTGTGGGAGGCCCAAGTACCACGGACAGTGGCAGGGCCACAACGTAGTGAGCGACATCAAAATTGAGCAATACAACTGAACGAAGTACAACAGTTACGCATTGCTTAGATTTTGGCATCCATGGGATTAAGAGCGGTATTTTTTATCTCA